>JAODXP020000022.1:590600-616508 GCA_027497455.2 Sardinella longiceps | reverse complement strand
ATTATAATCACAATGATTGAGGTAAGATTGAGAAGGCTTATTTCAGGATTAATGCTGACATCATAACATCCATAACATCTTCCACTCTCAACATTAACAAAGATCCACAATATGCCAGATGTCATCCAAGAGGGAGTGAATTTCAGGTCATGATTACCTACTATGTATTAATGCCAGAAGAGATATTTTATTGTTATAATCGAACCAATGTCTCTAGACACGCCACCCTCACTCAGCCATTTTTTGTCACCATGGGCCAATCTGAATTTTGCTTTAACTGTATACATACAGTATGAATCTCTCTTTTTTTCATTATCTAGGATTACCTCTACTTATGTGTTTGTGTGATCTGAATTGGATTCCCCTTCTCCTTGACATGTCATTCTGGCGGTCTAGTTAGCTACCAATTTCATATATGATGGAGGAAATTTCACAGGGCTTAAGTTTCCTATTTAAGATGTATAGGCCTATAGTGCACTTAGATCTGCACATGAAACTTTTATATGTGTTATTTAATCTCTGATACTTGGAGGTTATGATAAACTTACAAACAATTACCACATGGGGGTGCTAGACTGACACCATCTACACTAACTTTTTTTTTTTTTTTTTTTTTTACTGTTTTCATGGTGGGCTAAATTTACAGTAAAACACCATTTGGCCTCATTATTGACGGAGATGGAGGCAACATAGAAAAGTCCAGGCAGTCTATTGTCTGTTAACACAAAACAAAGGAACTGATCATTGACTTCACTTAAGCTCAAAGCAAGTAGGCTCCACTACCCATAAGCAACCTTCCAGTTCAGTCCATGCATGATGCCCAATAAAATATTTTCTGTCACAGAGCCCAAATATCTCAGTGTAACATTGGACCTTGAACCTGGGAGTGGTAGAGTAGAGACTTTGTTAATGAAAACTTTATACTCAATGGGAAATTTTCAGGTAAATGAAAGACTTAAATCCACAGACATAATCTGGCGAATCAAATATTCTGAGGTTAAAGTACAATATTAGGTAAGTGCTCATTTGGTTAATTTGGAAGATATTTCATTGGCTTCTCTTTGCTCGAGGAACTCTTTGACTTAGATGGTTAATTTAATTCTATGAAACAGATATGTTAACTACAATATACTAAGTGAAGGAAAGTGTAAATTGTGCTGCTATTTGGTCTGTTTAAAAATTTCGGTAACACTTTACGGTAAGGTTACATGAATTATCATGAATTCATGCATGAAATCATTCATGATTAATTCTTGATTCATGCATTACTTCATCCCCGAATGTCTAATGAGTCATCAGGAATTACCATGAATCCATTGTTTGTCATTAATGACCTCCTGCTGAAATAGCAAATGATCCTAAGCATTAATTACTCTGGATACATCATCATGATCATGATGACTTCATCATGTTTGTCCCCCTTCAACTAAAGTATTGGCAGGGTTCAACATTTGCAAATTGTACAATTGGATGGTCCTATCAATGGTAAAGAAATTGTTCTTTCCATTTATTTCTTTATTCTTGCTGACAGACAGTTACACAGGTGCACTCTTTTGAACAACAGAATACATATACATGTCATCAACTAAGCATTCATCATATTTGTGGCCCCTCAGATGAAGTGATGAGAGTGACATAAATTACAGGTTAGTTCATGAGTTCATCATGTTTGTGCCCTCTAAACCTATGGTTAAATAGCTAAAATTTAGTTGACGTGGTATGGAATAGATAAAAATCAATGCAATGTCTAGGAAATTCTTGGAAAGTACATGATGAACTCATGAGGAACTAGGCTAAATAAGTATCCACTTTTATTATATCCAATGCTTTTGAACAAAAACATCATGATCATGCATAGTTAATCATGACTCATGATGATGTACCCAGAGTATTTAATGCTTAAGATCATGTGCTATTTCAGCAAGAGGTCATTAATGACAGACAGTGAATTCATGCTAATTCCTGATGAATCATTAGATATTCAGAGATGAAGTAATGCATGAATCACAAATGAATCATCAATGAAATCATGCATGAATTCATGATAATTCATGTACCCTTACCGTAAAGTGTTACCAAAATTTCTTGAAGAAGTCATTCGGAAATAGTCAGTTAAGCTAGATATTTTAACGTGATATCTTTTGATGTACAGTAGGCTATATTCTCACATGTTATTAAAGTGATATTCTCTTGTCTATGATTAAAAGTTTATATTTGTGCGCAGCATATTGGAAGTTATAGTTACAGCATACCCCCTGAATGATGTTGGAGGTGAGTATCACTTCTGAAATTAAAATTGATTAAATTAAACAAAAAAAAAACCCCAAAAAAACAATTATAATAGACTTAAACCTTATAGAGTAAATTCGGTCATTCATACTCTATAAAATACATGAATGTGTTTAGCATTATTATTCATCAGAGAAAGCAGAATATATTGTGGGTCATTTTTGTTTATTAACTCATGACTGAGGATTTTAATTTAAGAGATAACTGTCAGATTAAGGCTGGGTTTATTAGTGTTTTCCCAGTAAAGTCAACTTGGTCGATTCAATGCAAATTACACATTTAATTAATTTCAGATTAAAAAACGGCAGTTTAAGGAGAGAAAGAATCCCATAGCATTACCAGGTAAGATGTTTTCAGCTCTCAAACCAAAACAAAAGTACGATTCACATGAATAGGACTCAGGGGTGCCGCTCACACACACACACACACACACACACACACACACACACATGCACAGACACACACACACACACACACACACACACACACACACACACACACACACAACAGATTTAAATTATTTTGATTTTTATGCATCTATTTTCACATCTCAGACATGAGGATTGTGCTGCTGGGAAACAGAGGAGAAGGAAAGAGTTCATCAGGAAACACCATCCTGGGCAGAAATGAGTTTGATACTGTAAGAATAACAGATGAGTGTGTGAAGAGAGAAGGAGAAACAGCGGGGAGACACATCACTCTAGTGGAGGCACCAGGATGGTGGGCTAACTACACTGTAGAACTCACTCCTGAACGTGATAAACAAGAGATTGTCCTCAGTGTGTCTCTGTGTCCTCCAGGACCCCATGCTCTACTCCTGGTCATTAATTTGAGTAGGTTCACAGAGACAAACAGAAGAGCTGTGCAGGAACACATGGAGCTTCTGGGTGAGAGAGTCTGGAGTCACACTATAGTGCTGTTCACCAGAGGGGACTCGCTGGGAGACACAAGCATTGAGCAGCACATTGAGAGTGGAGGAGAGGCTCTACAGTGGGTTATAGAAAAATGTGGGAACAGGTATCATGTAGTGAACAATAAGAAGAGTGATGGTGGCCAGGTGACAGAACTGCTGGAGAAGATAGAGGAGATGGTGGCTGGCAATAAGGGCTGTCCTTTCCAATTGAAGCAAAGTATGGAATTTCATCCCATTCGTAAGTACTGTATATTGTTTTTTACTGTCTTTATTTTACTTGTTAAGGCAAATGCATTGTTTTGCATTTTGGAAATATTTTTATACCAATAAAACAAGTGTGTTTATTTCACTTTCCCTGGGCAGTCAGAGAACCCTTACCTGATGAGCGTACTGGGAGCAGATCTAGCAAAGACTTCATTTCTGATGTCACTAAGACCATGAAGGGTCTTTCTGTGGCTGCCTCCACTCAAAGCTCTGGGTATGAAACAGGGGACTCAGCAGAGCAGAGTGGATCAGGACAGGCAGTGACTGTAATCCATCGTGCCAAAGCACAAGGTAATGAGATTTGTCAACAGATTTACCATTCCGAATCAACATGAAAAAGATTCAAAACAAACGACAGCTAACACTTGCAGAATGGGGCATGATAAAACAAAACCTAATTGACTTGGTGTCGTTTTGACATGCGCCATTCTGTTACCATTAGGTGTTGTTTCGCTATCTCAGTCTGCATTGCATGAAATTCATTGTCATTGTCATTGTCGTTGTCATGTACGGTAGTAAATGTGCATGCGCACATTCTATGGTAATTACGGGAGTGAACACGAGGTGGGGATCTAACCGATAGATGCTAGATGTATGAGAGATGCAAGTTGTATGTGCTGCTGAAGTTTCAGTAAAGTTACACAAAGATATATTCGCCTCAGGAGTAATCCTTGACAGTCGTGGCTATCAATAGCACTTAGCACTATAAAACAGCAGGGATACATGATGATTCACTCCAGATAATTCCTTTGACTTATTTAATTAACCACATTTAATAGTAATTATGTAAATCCAATTATATGTAGCCTATATTCAGATTCAATTATCAACGTATTATATTATTACAACATATTACAACAACATAGACTGAATTTGTGAAGCGGCAGCTAACACTAAGGCCCAGTCCCATTACTCTTCCCTAGCACTTGTTTTGGAGTGCCCTCCAAAGTGAGACACCCCTCGATTGTGTAGTGAAAAGTGCAGTTTTTCCCCTACGAAACGGGACAGCACCTAGCGTAAAAATGCCTTCACATGTTTTACGCGTCTACCGGGGTCTAAACCGGGGGAAAATGTTCAAAAGCCGTCATCCATAAATTATCATTGAGAAAATCACCCACATGAGAGTCTCTGGTAATTCTGGTGAAAGATTTGGGCACTTTGAAAAATATCGATCTTTTTACTAGTCATGTTTTAACACACCAGTGCGGAATTCAACTGAATTTACATCAAACTAAGATATCCCGACATTAAACAATATATATACAGTCAGAGATGTATAGTAACTAAGTAGAACTACTTAAGTAGCCTACTTAAGTACTAAAATGCAGTATCTGTACTTTACTGGAGTATTCTTTTTTCTCCTACTTCCATTTTTACTTCATTACATTTTTTTGATGAATTTAATACTTCTACTCCATTACATTTTTGATGTGCTGATTAGTTACTCGTTACTTTTATTTAAAAAAAATTACAAATCATACCACATCCAATGATGTCTATCAATGCCAGACCAGACCATCACCAGGTTTTCATTGTCATTATTGGGCGATTCAAGTGGTATAAGAGACCTCAAGCTCCCCTTCAACCTTCCGCAGTACTGAATGAATGCAGTGAATTGGGAACGATTAGCAAGGGTCAGTCTACTGCTCCATTTCGAGATGGAAGAAAAACACCAAGTTCTTCAACTTCAAATGATTGTAGTGACGGGAATGGTGGTGACCATCCCTGGCCCTACTTAGAGTCCATGGCCAAACAGACTATTTCAGCCAAATAAATGTAAAACAGTAATATTCAAACTTTTGACTGCTTTCTTTAATATACACAGTACTTCTACTTTTACTTTCAGTACTTGAGTAGCAATTTTTAAAATACTTTTACTTGTAATACTTAAGTACAAAACATTTTGAATACTTTAGTACTTCCACTTAAGTATGGTGTTTAAAAGAACACTTTTACTTCCACTCAAGTAATTTTTTTGATATGGTACTTTTACTTCCACTCCACTCCTCTTCTCCAGTACTTTATACAACTCTGTATACTGTACATGCTTAATTGCAATAGTAGCAATATTTTTGAAGTTCTTATTCAGAGCTGAGAGAACGGGGACACAGCTTGTGCATTCGGACACAGATCGGGTACCGACACTCAATCCTTTTGTTTAGCTGATTGAGTTTGCAAAGAATCGTGGGTAATTTTATCTTCACTTAGTTCGAAGTCTACACCCGACCTCCCTCCGTTTGAAGGGGCGATTTGAAGGGCTGAAAGCCACTATCCCTCGGTCCTGAAAGTATTGGGACACACTACACTTACACGTGAACGCGCGAAACCGAGTGTTAGGGCTAAAATCGAGGGGAAGTGGTAGTAATGGGACAGGGCACAATTCATGGGGACACAGAAATTTCACGGTGTAGGCCTACGTACCCACAGCACTACAAACTCACACACACAATATATATATATATATATATATATATATATATATACAGTGCAGACCAAAAGTTTGGACACACCACCTCATTCAATGCGATTAATTTATTTCCAGGACAATTTATATTGTAGATTCTCACTAAAGGCATCAAAATTATGAATGAACACATATGAAAATATGTGCTTAACAAAAAAAGTGTGAGATTATGACAAACTTTTGGACCTGAACCCGATCAAGATGGTTTGGGGTGAGCTGGACCGCAGAGTGAAGGCAAAAGAGCAGACAAGTTCTTAGCATCTCTGGGAATGAATAACTCTTCAAGACAGTTGGAAAACCATTTCAGGTGACTACCTCTTGAAGCTCATTCAAAAAATAAAAAGAGGACAAAGCAGTTATCAAAACAGAAGAAGGATACTTTGATGAAACAAGAATATAAAACATGTTTTCAGTTATTTCACACTTTTTTTTATTAAGTACATAATGCCACGTGTTCATTCATAAGTTTATTTATTTTGTAGATTGTCACTGAAGGCAACAGTCATGAAAATAAAGTAAATAATTTAATGGGAAAGTGTGTCCAAACTTTTGGTCTGTACTGTATATATATATGGGCAATTCCAGCGTTATGGACGTGACATTTTCGCGCATTATTGATGAACAAAAGGCCACATAACCTCTGCAAACCTAGCAGTATTTCGCGATTTTTTCATATTCTTCTGCAAACTCCATGGCTGAATACAGGCAAACAGAAAAAACTTATATCATGATTTGCATCATAAGAATATGAGCCTTTCAATCTGCGTTATGGACGTGACGAAAAACGGACAAACTTTTGAGAGAGCGTAGTTTTTGCTGTGAAGTGTGTGAAATTTCTAGAGAAATGTAAATATTACTACATTCACACCAAAGAGGACATCTCAGTAAAGGCAGAGAAAGACTTAATTTCAAATGTAAATGTAAAAAAGTTGGTTTTCATTGGGAGAAATGGCGTTATGGATGTGACGTTATGGACGTGACGCCTGGAAAAACCTTCCAAAACGATACAAAACAATTGTGAATGGTGGATTTTAACCTGTAACGACAGAAATAGTAATAAAACAATAAAAAATAACTGATAGCATTGCAGCTTTGTGTGTGTTATCACCCACTTGTGCCCATTATAAGCCCCTCCATAGACTTACATTATAGCTGAATAGGGTAAAAATTTTAACAAACAGATATCCTTTCGAAACTTGCTCAGTTGAATATTTACATCGCGACAATTGGAATTGGAATTGTATTGGAATTGGAATTGTATTGGAAGTTTTCTGAAATAATTTGTATGTCCATGTAAATGAGACTTGAATTTTTGAGGTGAGGTTTACTTTTTCGTGGAATTGCCCATGGGCAATTCCACGAAAAAGTAAACCTCACCTTAAAACTTTAAGTCTCTCCTACATGGACATACAAATTCTTTCAGAAAACTTCCAATACAAAAGTATTGTCTCGATGTAAATATTCAACTGAGCAAGTTTCGAAAGGATATCTGTTTGTCAAAATTTTTACCCTATTCAGCTATAATGTAAGTCTATGGAGGGGCTTATAATGGGCATAAGTGGGTGATAACACACACAAAGCTGCAATGCTATCAGTTATTTTTCATTGTTATATTACTATTTCTCTTGTTACAGGTTAAAATCCACCGTTCACAATTGTTTTGTATCGTTTTGGAGGGTTTTTCCAGACGTCACGTCCATAACGTCACATCCATAACGCCATGTCTCCCAATGAAAACCAACTTTTTTACATTTACATTTGAAATTAAGTCTTTCTCTGTCTTTACTGAGGTGTCCTGTTTGGTATGAATGTAGTAATATTTACATTTCTCTAGAAATTTCACACACTTCACAGCAAAAACTACGCTCTCTCAAAAGTTTGTCCGTTTTTCGTCACGTCCATAACGCAAATTGAAAGGCTCATATTCTTATGATGCAAATCATGATATTAATTTTTTCTGTTTGCCTGTATTCAGCCATGGAGTTTGCAGAAGAATATGAAAAAAAATTGTGAAATACTGCTAGGTTTGTGGAGGTTATCTGGCCTTTTGTTCATCAATAATGCACGAAAATGTCACGTCCATAACGCTGGAATTGCCCATATATATATATATATATATATATATATATATATATATATATATATATAAATTATTTTCATAATTTATCATTTATGCATATGTGTATTCTACATGTGAACATGTTCTGCTTTACTGTAATATATTTTAAGTGTATTATTATTATTATTATTATTATTATTAACTACTTAGGTTGTGATTTCCACATCTCAAACATGAGGATTGTGCTGTTGGGAAACAGAAATGAAGGGAAGAGTTCATCAGGAAACACTATCCTGGGCAGAGAGGAGTTTGATACTGAAGGGAGAACAGCTGAGTGTGTTAAGAGAGAAAGAGAAACAACAGGGAGACACATCACTCTAGTGGAGGCACCAGGATGGTGGGCTAACTACACTGTAGAACAAACTCCTGAATGTGATAAACGAGAGATTGTCCTCAGTGTGTCTCTGTGTCCTCCAGGACCCCATGCTCTACTCCTGGTTATTAGAGTTAGTGACTCATTCACAGAGATACACAGAAGAGCAGTGCAGGAACACATGGAGCTTCTGGGTGAGAGAGTCTGGAGTCACACTATAGTGCTGTTCACCAAAGGAGACTGGCTGGGAGACACAAGCATTGAGCAGCACATTCAGAGTGGGGGAGAGGCTCTGCAGTGGGTTGTAGAGAAATGTGGGAACAGGTATCATGTTGTAGACAATGAGAAGAGTGATGGTGGCCAGGTGACAGAGCTGCTGGAGAAGATAGAGGAGATGGTGGTTGGCAATAAGGGCTGTCCTTTCCAGTTGAAGCAAAGTATGGAAGTTCCTCCCAAATGTAAGTATACTATTTTCTTCTTTATTTTACTTGTAAAGGTAAAATTACATTTTATCAATGGAAAATATTTTTTGGTAACACTTTACTTGACGAGTGAGTACATAACACATTCATAGCAGCTTTCATAAAATGCTCACAAAGCATTCATGACTGTTTCATAAGGCATGACTCCACCTTCATACCCAACCCTTCATAAGTGTGAAAGATAGAATGTCCATAACCTATCAAAATAAAAGTCCAGTGGTCTCAAAGCAGTGAGGCACTGCCATGTTTGTCACCTGATCATGTCACACCTGAATATTTCATGAATATCTTAGGAAGTCTACTTTAAATGTCACTTTACTATACAGGTTGTGAAGTATTCATAATCACTTATCTGAGTTTAACACTGAGAGGTAGGTTTAAAGTACTTTGAGATGACCTCGGAACAGTTGGACATTCCCCTTTTGAATGTGGGCAAGGTAAAAAAAATATTATAATTACCCCAAGGTGAGATATTTTTTTTAAGAAACATTTAAATGGGATGCTTGCTCATGATCTGATACTGCATTTGGACTTCAATGCTTCTTTGAGACCATTGGACAGGAGCAAGCATATTTTTTACCTCTCAGTGGTAAACTCAGCTCTAGTTTACCTCTCGGTGGTAAGCTCAGATGAATGATTATGAATACTTCGCAACCTGTATAGTAAAGTGACATTTGAAGTAGACTTCATAAGATATTCGGGAAATATTCAGGTTTGACATGATCGGGTGACAAACATAAATGTCAATGCTGCTTTGAGATCACTGGACTTTTATTTTGATAAGTTATGGACATTCTATCTTCGACACTTATGAAAGGTTGGGTATGAAGGTGGAGTCATGTATTATGAAACAGTCATGAATGCTTTGTGAGCATTTTATGAAAGCTGCTATGAATGTGTTATGTACTCACCCATCAAGTAAAGTGTTACCCATTTTTACAATTAAGATGGTAAGACATCATAAACCACATGTGTTTATTTCACTTTTCCTGGGCAGTCAGAGAACCCTTACCTGATGACTGTACTGGGGAGCAGATCTAGCAATGACTCTGTGTCTGATGTCACTAAGACCATGAAGGGTCTTTCTGTGGCTGCTTCCACTCAAAGCTCTGGGTATGGAACATGGGACTCAGCAGAGCAGAGTGGATCAGGACAGGCAAGGACTGTAATCCATCGTGCCAAAGCACAAGGTGATGAGATTTGTCAACAGATTTACCATTCATACCGAATCAACATGAAAAAGATTCAAAACAAACGACAGCTAACACTAGCAGAATGGGGCATGTCAAAACACAACCTAAGTGACTTGGTTTCGTTTTGACATGCCTCATTCTGTTACAATTAGCTACTGTTTCGCTATCTCAGTCTGCATTGCACGAAATTCGGTCATTGTGGTGGCTATCAATAGCGCTTAGCACTACAAAACAGCAGGGCTACATGATGATTCACTCCGGATAATTCCTTTGACTTATTTCATTAATCACATTTAATAGTAATTATATAAATCCAATTATATGCATATTCAGATTCAATTCAACGTATTATTACAACATATTACAACAACATAGACTGAATTTGTGAAGTGGCAGCTAACACTAATTCATGGGAACATAGAAATTTCATGGTGTAGGCCTCCGTACCCACAGCGCTCTCTCTCTCTCTCTCTCTCTCTCTCTCTCTCTCTCACACACACACACACACACACACACACACACACACACAATAGATTCAAATTATTTTCATCATTTATGCATATGTGTATTCTACATGTGAACATGTTCTGCTTTACTGTGATATATTTTAAGTGGATTATTATTATTTTTAACTATTTAGGTTGTGATTTCCACATCTCAAACATGAGGATTGTACTGCTGGGAAACAGAAATGAAGGGAAGAGTTCATCAGGAAACACCATCCTGGGTAGAGAGGAGTTTGATACTGTAGGGAGAACAGCTAAGTGTGTGAAGAGAGAAGGAGAAACAGCAGGGAGACACATCACTCTAGTGGAGGCACCAGGATGGTGGTGGACCTACACTGTAGAGTCAACTCCTGAACATGATAAACGAGAGATTGTCCTCAGTGTGTCTCTGTGTCCTCCAGGACCCCATGCTCTACTCCTGGTCATCGATGTGAGTGAGTCATTCACAGAAACACACAGGAGAGCAGTGCAGGAACACATGGATCTTCTGGGTGAGAAAGTCTGGAATCACACTATAGTGCTGTTCACCAGAGGGGACTGGCTGGGAGACACAAGCATTGAGCAGCACATTGAGAGTGAAGGAGAGGCTCTGCAGTGGGTTGTAGAGAAATGTGGGAACAGGTATCATGTTGTAGACAATATGAAGAGTAATGGTGGCCAGGTGACAGAACTGCTGGAGAAGATAGAAGAGATGGTGGCAGGACACAGTGGTCTTCATTTTTATTATGATGCAAAGATTTTAAAAGAGCTGAAAGAGAAGAAGAAGGAAGAAGAGAGAAGAGCAGAGGAAAGGAGGATGAAGGTGAAGAAACAGAGAGAGACTCTTAGATCATCAGCAGGTGAGAGAAACATTTGGTGTGATTCAACATGAATATCTAAATGCTCACAGTGCTCTTACATAGTTGTTACTGTACCTCTGTCTCACTTTTGTCTTCAACAATACACACACACACACACACACACACACACACACACACAACACACAAGTGTGTTGCATCTTTGTCAGAAATAATCTGTGTATTTAAAAAGAACAGCAGAATTCTAGTTAGGGGGCATTATTCCACATATTTCAGACATGAGAATTGTGCAGCTGGGATGTAGGAATAGTTGTGTGTGAGGTGGTGGTGGTGGTGGTGGTGGTGTGTGTGTGTATGTGTGGTCACCTCTGTTGTATTGTATAGTCTAACATGGTACTGTTACAGTAAATGTGCTTGATTTTTTTGTGTATTCTACATGTGAACATGTTCTGCTTTAATATATTTTAGTGGATTATTATTATTATTATTATTATTATTTGTCTATGCAGGTTGTGATTTCCACATCTCAGACATGAGGATTGTGCTGTTGGGATACAGAAGAGAAGGGAAGAGTTCATCAGGAAACATCATCCTGGGCAGAAAGGAGTTTGATACTGTATGGAGAACAGCTGAGTGTGTGAAGAGAGAAGGAGAAACAGCAGGGAGACACATCACTCTAGTGGAGGCACCAGGATGGTGTGCTAACCACACTGTAGAACTCACTCCTGAACGCAATAAACAAGAGATTGTCCTCAGTGTGTCTCTGTGTCCTCCAGGACCCCATGCTCTACTCCTGGTCTTTAGAGTAAGTGAGTCATTCACAGAGACAGACAGGAGAGCAGTGCAGGAACACATGGAGCTTCTGGGTGAGAGAGTCTGGAGTCACACTATAGTGCTTTTCACTTATGGGGACTTTCTGGGAGACATAAGCATTGAGCAGCACATTGAGAGTGAAGGAGAGGCTCTGCAGTGGGTTGCAGAGAAATGTGGGAACAGGTATCATGTCGTAGACAATAGGAACAGTGATGGTGGCCAGGTGACAGAAGTGCTGGAGATGATAGAGGAGATGGTGGCTGGCAATAAGGGCTGTATTTTTCAATTGAAACAAAGTATGGAATTTCTTCGCAATTGTAAGTACTGTTTTCTTCTTTATTTTACTTGTAAAGGCAAATACATTTGATGAATGGAAAATTATTTGACAACTAAGATGCTGCGAGATTATAAACCAAATGTATTTATTTCACTTTTCCTGGGCAGTCGGAGAACCCTTACCTGATGACCGTACTGAGAGCAGATCTAGCAAAGACTTCATTTCTGATGTCACTAAGACCATGAAGGGTCTTTCTGTGGCTGCTTCCATTCAAAGCTCTGGGTATGAAACAGGGGACTCAACAGAGCAGAGTGGATCAGGACAGGCAGGGACTGTAACCCATCGTGCCAAAGCACAAGGTGATGAAGAGATTTGTAAATAGATTTACCATTCATACCAAATTAATACATGAAAAAGATTGTCATTTAAAACACATTTTAAAACGACAGCTAACACTAGGAGAGTGGGCCATTACAAAACAAAACCTAATCAACTTGGTTTCGTTTTGACATGCCTCATTCTGTTACCATTAGCTGCTTTTTCGCTATCTCAGTCTGCATTGCACGAAATTCGGTCATTGTGGTGGCTATCAATAGCGCTTAGCACTACAAAACAGCAGGGCTACATGATGATTCACTCCGGATAATTCCTTTGACTTATTTCATTAATCACATTTAATAGTAATTATATAAATCCAATTATATGCATATTCAGATTCAATTCAACGTATTATTACAACATATTACAACATAGACTGAATTTGTGAAGCGGCAGCTCTCTCTCTCTCAAACACTCACACACACACACACACACACACACACACACACACACACACACACACACACACACACACACAATAGATTCAAATTATTTTAATCATTTATCATTCATGCATATGTGTATTCTACATGTGAACATGTTCTGCTTTACTGTGATATATTTTAAGTGGATTATTATTATTTTTAACTATTTAGGTTGTGATTTCCACATCTCAAACATGAGGATTGTACTGCTGGGAAACAGAAAAGAAGGGAAGAGTTCATCAGGAAACACCATCCTGGGCAGAGAGGAGTTTGATATTGTAGGGGGAACAGCTGAGTGTGTGAAGAGAGAAGGAGAAACAGCAGGGAGACACATCACTGTAGTGGACACACCAGGATGGTATTATAACTACACTGTAGAGCAAACTCCTGAACGTGATAAACAAGAGATTATCCTCAGTGTGTCTCTGTGTCCTCCAGGACCCCATGCTCTACTCCTGGTTAATAGACTGAGTGACACATTCACAGAGACACACAGAAGAGCAGTGCAGGAACACATGGAGCTTCTGGGTGAGAGAGTCTGGAGTCACACTATAGTGCTGTTCAACGGAGGGGACTGGCTGGGGGACACAAGCATTGAGCAGCACATTGAGAGTTGGGGAGGGGCTCTGCAGTGGGTTGTAGAGAAATGTGGGAACAGGTATCATGTTGTCAACAATAGGAAAAGTGATGATGGCCAGGTGACAGAGCTGCTGAACAAAATAGATGAGATGGTGGCAGGCAATAAGGGCTTTCCTTTCCAATTGAAGGAAAGTATGGAATTTCCTCCCGAATGTTAGTATTTCATTTTCTTTTTTAGTTTTATGTCACTTGTAAAGGTAAATACATTTGTTGCAAAATCATGTTATGTGAATAGATAAGAATGTTAAGTCATCATCAACTTGGTCATTTATTGCTCTATAAACCAAATGTGTTTATTTCACTTTTGCTGGGCAGTTAGAGAACGCCTACCTGATGAAGGTATTGGGAACAATGACTCTGTGTCTGATGATGTGACCATGAAGCACCTCTCTCTGGCTGCCTCTTCTCAAAGCACTGGTTATAACACAGAGGACTCAGCAGAGCAGAGTGGATCTGCAGAGGCAGTGACTGTATTAGATACCAAAGCACAAGGTGATGATGACATTTCAACAGATTTCGCATTCATATTTGTACATGGAAAAGATGCTAATTTAAAATATGTAAAAAAAAAATAACTTAATTACAAACAATATGAATATATTACTTAAACGATTTTCAGAAGTCAGACACAGGATATTTAAAAAAGTTCCTTTGAAATATTTATTCTGTAAAGTTTTTGCTGAAATTTACTGACAGTTGTCACTAACAAGCAAATGTGTTTTTGTTCAGTTCTGTCAAAGGGCGGTAGTAGTGGGCTAGTGGTTAAGGACCCTGACTAGTGTGCTTCTGGAAGTTGTGGGTTCAAATCCCAGCTGCCACCGTTGTGCCCTTGAACAAGGCACTTGCCTAAGGGGAGACTTGCCCTGAATGAATTGATAGTTGACAAATGTAAGTCGCGTTAGATAAAAGCGTCTCCTAAATGCATATAAATGTAAATGACAAGAGGTTTGATGTTGGAGAAATCCAGTGTGAATCAATCTATCAATACATCGCCGAGAGGTGTTGTAGATATGAGAATTTGGTGCAATTTGCGAAGCGGCATTTAACATTAATTAATTGTAACACAAGAAAAGAAAACTTCCGCTACAGTAGCATTTTGCAATTTCTCTCGTTCTCCAACTGACTGCTCTCAACATCAAATATTGATGGATTCAAACAGGATTTCTTCTTCATATTCTCCTGCTTGTAGACTGCCTGAAGGGAATTCATTTTGTGGATCTGTCTATGATAAGTGTGGATAAAGAACATTGCATTGGAAGGGGGTTCCAAGGAAAGGTTTACAGGGGCTCATACCAGGAAACTCCTGTTGCTGTAAAGATCATCTACTTTGGAGATAGTTCAGTCATCAAAAATGAGTTTGTCATACCTTTGTAAGTATGTTTTCATTCATGGAGTTGTGTTTGCAATTTTATAAGCCAACTATATGTGAGTTTTGTATTTTTTTTTTACAGTAAATGATTGTATTTTGGTTTTACATTATTCATTACATAGTTTTACATTATTCATTTTCCTGATCAAATATTGACAAATGCTTATATTATTGTAATACTTCAGGCATTTGTCTCACCCCAACATTGTGCGGATGCTGGCTGTAGCCAAAAGTAAGACAAAGGTCTTCATTGCTAATCAATATATCCATGGAGCCAACCTGCAGCAGATTATTTATAAAGACACTGCCATCACGGTGGGTCATTAGATTGCTCTATGTACCTATGTAAGTAATTGTCAAGTGCTGTAATATGATAAATTTTGTTGAAAAATATTGATTTCTTCAGTTACAAGACGAGGATAAGTTGTTTGTGGCTTTAGATATTGCCATGGCTGTTGGGTACATACATGGAAAAAACATCATCCACCAAGATCTGAAGTCAGCCAATATAATGGTCAGTATCATTTGGGGGAAAATATAGTTCATGGTATTCATAGTGCACGCGTCTGAGAATTTTATAGCACAGCTGTGAGTGGCACACACTTCAGAGTTTACATTTAATTGACAATATTGGTCATTTGACTGTTTGATTGTTTCCTGTTGTTCTAGATTGCCGCTGACAGCAAAAGGGCCTATCTGACTGACTGGGGCATGGCAAACTGTAATGAAAGCTTATCAGAGACAGTAGGAAGCCCAATGGGAGGAACCCCGCCGTACATGGCCCCTGAATGTTTGGTAGAGTGTAAGAGGTGCAGCACCATGTCAGACATTTGGTCTCTTGGAATCACTTTTCTGGAGATGTTCACAAACTCTGAACCTTGGGAAACCAGTGACCCTGAACAAATACGAGGGCTTCTTTATAAACACCAGAGTCCTCATGCTCTGACTAAACTAAAGACTAATCTTCATGATGTTGTGAAACCATTGATTGAATTCGATCCCAATGCTCGCATCAATGCCAAAGATCTGGTGGTATTGTTAAAATCCAAGGTGGATGTCACCAAAAGATATGGATTCAGATGGTAGGGGAGGATTGAAAATGATTTGTTGTAAGTTTGTTGTTACATAGTTTCATAGGTGGATGAATTTGAAAATTATAGGTGCTGTAGTGTGTACAGTACAAGCTGAGAAACAGACAGTGATGATGTGCAGTTTCCATGAAAATGCTAAGAGTGTTAGCTTCAAAAACCTTTCAAATGGAGATGGAGATCATATACTGTAGGACTGATTGACAGCCTTTACTGACCCACATGTATTTGTAAGAGATTACACCCTCACTTGATCCACTTGCAAAGGTCCCCCCCCCCACCCCACCCTTCACCTATATCCTCCACTTCACAACTAGCTCCAATAAAATCTAATTACCCCATCTGAGTGCCAGCAATCATCACATTAAGATTCACTGATAAACATGCCTCAGCATTCAATATCAATCTGTTCAATACCTGTTAATGTACACAAATCCTAGATAGGACATTTTTATGTAAACTTGGAATTCTGATCAATTTTAATAAATTAATTAAAAAAAATGGTAACACTTTATTTTAAGGTTCACATATTAGCCACTAATGCATAATTAATGCCTGTATTAGTGATCCATTTCATTTCACTTGTGATTATGCATAGCCTGACTATCGCCAAACGAAATAATCACAACTGAAATGAAATGGAGCGTGCAAAGGAGCATGGGTATTCCCAAGGTACATCATGCATGGGCTCAACTGGAAGGTTGTTTATGGTCAGTGGAGTGTGCTTGCTTGGAACTCAAGTGAAGTCAATGATTAGTTCCTTTGTTTTGTTTAAACAGACAATAGACTGCTTAGACTTTTCTGGTTATGTTTCCTCCATCGGTAACACTTTCTATGAACCCAGTATTCATCCAGCATTAGAGTTGTATGTCTCGAGACCGGTCTCGAGATCAATTTTACGTGGTCTCGGTCTCGTCTTGGTCTTGACAGTGTATTGTCTTGGTCTTGTCTTGGTCTCGGATCTCTTGGTCTTGTTTTAGCCTAATATTGCTATAGAGTAGGCCTGACACTCATTTGTGTCACCATGAGTTCAGTAGGCGGTTTGTGCTGGTAAAAGCAGGGTATTTTTTTTTTTTAAGTATTGGTTCAACAGCTATCAAAAATATATCAAAACATTGCTATCCCTATCCACATTCTTGCCAGCAGTTGAAATAATACTCCTTAATATGAGTTGAATGTTAGCCAACATTGTTTTTCAAATCAAGTTATAACTTCCAATATAGCCTAGTCTACTTTTTTTCCGGTCTCGTTCTCGGCCTCGGCCTCAATTGAACTCATGGTGACAAAAATGAGTGTCAGGCCTACTCTATAGCAATATTAGGCTAATTAAATACCAGCAGGAGGATGTCACCTAGTCACCCACTATGATGAGTTGAGGTCTACCAGCGAGATGTCCATGCTCCAGACATTTCAACCAGTAGAAAATCATTTCTGGGTAGCTGAGAGAATGACAAAGTCAACTCCATTACATTCAATTCTACTCTATTTCTTCTACAGGTAAAAGTAAGTCTTTGAGAGCGGGTTTCTAAAGCCAGGTAGCACATTAGAATTTTTTTTTTATGTTTTTTGTGCATTTTTAATAGCTAGCTCCTTTAAACTTTTAAAGCATTTAAACCTACTGCTATCATGAGATGAATGTGGCACAATAGGCCAACTTGATGGGTAAATTCTACTTTTTTATTTTGTTTCCTTTAGTTTTAGATGTAACACAACATGCAGTGTGCCAACGGTATTTCTGAAAGTTGGCAACCCAACCAAGCCTACTAGCATACTCTGTCTATACTACCAAAGATTCTATACTAAGCATACTTCTAATTGAAAATTAAATTAACATGGCCTGAGTTAATTTTGAGAACATACAATACAAGGATACGATTTTAGCAGAAGCTAGCCTACTTGTGAGATGACAATAGGGCTGGTGCAGCCTTCACTTTTACTGCTTGATGATTCTCATCACTACATGCGGTGACTGAGTTGGTAGGCTAATGCAAAACCCGGAGCGGATTATCAGCGGTATACATTCGCTATTACATCAAGTGCAATGGATTCTTTTGGAATGCAATAGCAAAGATCTTTAAACTGTGCTCCGCTTGAATCCTCTCTGGCAATAGAGATAACTTTGAGAATACATCAACGGCGTTCATTTATCGCCTGATAGGAGTCAACTCGCAGGAAGATTCGACATCCTTCACAAGCGTCCATGAAGCACTAAATACGGGAGTTTTTACGATGTCTGTGTCTCGGTAGCCTATACTAAATTTACGAAAATGAAAGATGAAAGATTTAATTCCCATAAATACATTAGAGATCACGTTAACTAGCATGACATCTCGCTCAGCCGTCATAACACCTGTCTATGCATACACGAACATTTCATAATTAAATTGCCTATATTTTGCGAATGGAAAGTAAACTTTTAGGAGAGTAATTTAGAGCTGCATCTAACTGAACGTGCGCGGCTCTCTGTCACTGAGAGACCGGCCCATAAATGCATTTGAGAGCCTTGCTCTCCTATAGCAAGGGGTGTCTTTTGCGCACACTCACTTTCGTTTTGGTGCGTCTCATTGTTTAGGCTGTCATTTAAACCGGCAACTTGATATTGTTAAAATATATATTTATTAAATTTATTTATCTTGTCTTGGTCTTGGTCTTGCAAGACACCAAGACAAGACCAAGAGATCCGAGACCAAGACAAGACCAAGACAATACACTGTCAAGACCAAGACGAGACCGAGACCACGTAAAATTGGTCTCGAGACCGGTCTCGAGACATACAACTCCACTGACATTAGAGTTCATAACTGCTTATATGTTCTCATGACTGTACTCATAAGGAATTATAATGTTATCATATAAGCCTTTAGAACTTGAAGTGTCACAAAACATTATAGCCTTCTTTGGCGTTTTGATACTAGGGAAATATACCACTTTACTTAGTGTCTGCAATGGTGCCTCATTAATTTTCATGAGTAATTATGTGCTCATCTTACTTTACTTAGGGTATGCACTGGGCACTTGTAGGGTAGACTGAGTACATTTGAGACAGGAGTACGGTTGAGACTTGTTAATATCTTGCGTGCACAAGAAGCTAGAACTATGATTTTTGCTACACACATGGGCATTAGTACCCTCTTTAACCATGGAAAATTTGGATATTGTGCATACCTCCAGTCCAAAGATATTGGGAAAAGTATTTTTACCATAGTGAGAATTTCACTTAACCATGTCCCTTCCACAGTGAATATCTTAATACTCCTGCTAGACTGTTAAACTTATTTTACACCATTTAAAAGGCAATTCTCTGCTCTATAAATTGACATATTTCATATAATCATATTATGCAAGCTGGTTGCATTATTTAGAAAAATGTGCAAGATGGTCAGCAGGGTACAGTTGAGACATGACGATTCAACTGTCCCCTGGATGAATTCCCATTGGATTGCATGTTGTTTATCTGTGTCTATTATGATAGAATTTAGGCAATATGTAACACAAATGTCAATAGAGTAAAACATTTTTCATATTTAAACTACATATTATTAAAGGATATACGTTTCTAACTTGATGGCTGTAAAGATAATATAATATTTTATAAAATGAGTGATGATAAAACAAAGAAAAATTATTTTTTCCTCTTCAAACTTGATGTGCCTGTTGTATCTCTTTTTCTAAAGCTGATCTAGAGGAAAAAGTATGGATTTAACTAAAAAGAAACTCTAAAATTACATATTTTAAAAATGAGCCATCTTGGCTTGTCAGCCCTAAAGCATTCTCAATGTGTCTCAACTGTACCATGCTGTGTCTCAACTGTACACAATACTTTAGAACTATGGGTACAGTTGAGATAAAATGCACCTTGTCTTTAAGAGTTAATTGTGAAAAAAATAAACAACATAGCAATATCAGTTTTTTGTTTTATTGTAGTGCAGACTTATAGGATGCACCATTTAAAAAATAACTAGTTTTCAATATGTTTTTAGTGACGAAAATTTGAGTCGTAGTGGAGAGAGCAAAAACTGTCTCAACTGTACTCAGTCTACCCTACCTCATCATTATGCGGCATGAGCAATCGGACATATAAAACAACAATTAACAAATTGAAGCATTATAGGCCTAATGCTTTGCGATACTTGTTTAAAAGGCTTATGAGATAACATTATCATTCTTTATACAGTCACGAGAACATATAAACAGTTTTGAATTCTAATTTCAGTAGCTAGAAGACTTTTGGAATGCATTATAAGTCTTTATAAATGCATTTATAATGCTCCATGAATACTGGGTTCATAGAAAGTGTTACCACTTTCATGAGCCAAAATATGTCAGTGTAATACTGGACCATGAACCTGGGAGTGGTAGGGTAGAGTCTACTTTAGTGGAGTCTTGAAAGTTTCAGGTACATGAAAGACTTAAATCCACCGGCACTAGAATCTGGTGAAAACAGAAATGTTTTCTCATAAACTGCAATGACCTAAACATCACTCATCAAGTGTATCAAATAACAGAGGGTTTTTTTGTTGGGTAAGTGTTCATCTGGCTAATTTGGTAGATATTTCATTATTGACCTGTCTTCACTTGTATGTCTCTTTGACTTTCATGGTTAGAGTAATTAATTAATTAATTAATAATTAAATTTAATTCTGTATGAAACAGTATTGAGTGAATGTAAGTGCAAAGTGTACTGCCATTTAAGTCTTTATGTTAAGTCTTTTTAAAGATTTATAATTCAGACATAATCTGTCAGTTTAGCTTGATTTAGCCATCCTCTAGGGTCTGAATGTCTCAACGTCGAAAGTGCTTAGAACAATAAAACAATATCTGACTGCCAGATGCCCTTGTGATTATATCTTTTGTTGTAGGCTTTATTCCCAAATATGATTTCAAATTAGGTTGTTCCAGGCCTATGATTGAAACTTTATAGGCTATTTGTGCAAATAACGTAATAGTCTAAGTATGCCACCTGGATGATATGGAGGTTATTATCACTTTTAAAATCAAAATGAGTTAAATAAATATTTATAATAAAAAATATTTATAATATGCATCAATCCAGTGTTGTATAAAGTATCTAAAAGTCCCTCTTGAGTAAAGGTACAGATACCCAGCAAAAAAAGTACTTTGGTAGAAGTTCAAGTGTTACTCAAGTACATTGTAAATGTATAAAAGTATCTTGCCTCTACTGTACTTAAGTAATCTTTAACTAAATGTACTTAAGTAATGAAAGTAAAAGTACAGGTAGGCAAACTTAACATTTTATACAACATAGGCAGAATAGCGAACTGTCAGCTAATGTTAACTAAATGGGGCATAGGAATATGAAACTGGAAGTGAGTTTCTATGCCTTATTTAGTTAGGGTTAACTGCCAACATCGTTTGTATTTTGTCCAGAGTAAAGTTCGTGAAAATGATTCTTATTCCGATTGTAAAAGGAGTATTTGCAATATTTAAGTCATGCAGATTGTTTGATGTCAAACGGAAAGAGTTAACTGGACACGTAGGCCTACATCAACCAAATATTTTTCGGTGTATCCCTACGTAATACCAGTGAATACACTCAATGAGGCCCCTTCCTTTACATTACAGATAGCCTACTGACTGAATCCGCAGAGCTCATAAGTCACGCGGCACGTCCCTCTACGTTATAGTATGATAACGATAACACAAAAACAGTTTTATTCCGCCATTGAGACCATACAGAAAACTTGCACTTCCTAGGTTGCATGTTGAACGTCGCTTACGAGCTGGGGACACTTCTATGCCGCCCCCACCACCTTTAGCACACATTGGATGATTAAATAAAACAGAATTGTAACTCTCAAACAGTTTATTTCAAACAAACATGAACAGTGAAGTGAAGTTTAGTTTATTGGTTTATTTGACAGGGGCCATGTACCAGTTAGCTACAAAGCTATTTTACATCTGTGGACATATTAAAACACATTTCAGACCGGCATAACAAATAAATAAATACCAAAAACACATTATAGACCAGAATAGCAAATAAATAAAAAGCAATGAATAAACAAGAAATAAAGAATGAATAAAACTGGATTAAAGCTGTGGCACAAGGTCAGGAATCAGCTTGGCAGTGTTAAGTTTCTCTCCTTTTCCCTAGTTTCTCTTCTTTCTTTTTCAAACTGAACAAATAAAATCCTTAAACTTCAGATACTATTATATTATATTGCAAACATATCCCCCAATCCTCTCTCTCTCTCAAAAAAGAAGCATGTCTCAGAACTCAAAACAAAAAAAGCCTGAGATATCCCTACCCCCAGTTTTAGAGATAAGAAATTAGAACTTACACCTTGCTCTGTTAAGGATATGGTATTATTAACTAATTTGCATTAACTTCAAGGATTTCAGGACAATTTGTGGTCAGATACATTAAAATGCTGTGCAGTGAGTTGGGAGACTGGCTGGACTGTGTGTGTGTGTGTGTGTGTGTGTGTGTGTGTTAGTGCCAGGCAGGGAGTCAGACATCTTCTATGATGATATCCTATTAAAAAAAAACAGCATTCCCATGTCCAAGCAGAGCGTCTCCTTGATGATCCTCTGCAGGATCTCCGGGGGAGGACAGGCCTGTCCATCGCTGCCACTTGTTCTGCGGGGCTGAGGAGAGGGAAAGAGAGAATACACCAAATAAAAAATAAATGCAAGGTTTGCTTTGAATGATTTACTGCTTTGGGCAATGGCTTAATATTTAGATATTAGTTGTTTTTGGTCCAAAGCCAACCACTTTGCACTGCACTCACACATGCCATTAGCAAAACCTGTAGCAAATTGAAGGTCAGTCAGATGAGTGGTTCAAGAGTTACACAGGGAGGCAACCATCTTCATGAGCAGCCAATATGAACAGAGAGAAAAATTATGCAATATGTATGAGTAGTGAGAAAATTATGGATACAGTGTATAATGACATTTGTTGTTTTTGGTCCAAAGCCAACAACTTCGCACTGCTCTCACACATAGTAGCAAATTGATGGTAAGTCAGTAATCATCTGGCAATCATCTTCATCTTCATGATCCCCCAATATGTATGAGTAGTGAGGAAATTATGGATACAGTATATAATTGGCTTAATATTAAGATATTTGTTGTTTTTGGTCCAAAGCCAACCACTTCGCACTACTCTCACACATGCCATTAGCAAGACCTGTAGCAAATTGATGGTCAGTCAGATGAGTGGCTCAAGAGTTACACAGGGAGGCTACGCTGGATGCATGAAGTGAAAGCCACTTCTGCCGTAACAATTAACTTCCACTGTGATCAATGGAACTGGTTACACCACAGAAGGCAGTGCAGTGAACATCCTAAAAACAAAATAGACCACTTTTTCATGTGCTTATGATATAAATTGACTTAATGTCAATGTAAAGCATCCTGTGTCGCCCACGGGTTTTGCATGGAATAGACACACAGGGTAACAGACAGGCCTTCCATGCATTAATAGATAGATGTTGGCAAATGGCAAAGTACATTCTTTAATACCTTTCTCTGCTCAATGCTTCAAGGGTGGGACCAACATGTGTTAATGGCGAGGGCAAGAAAGGTGTTCCAGCTTGTTCTGTTGGGGTACAGAGAGAGAGAGAGAGAGAGAGAGGGTGAGGTTTAACTACCAGCTTCATGAGCAGCCAATATGAGCAGAGAGGAAAACACTCAAAATTTCTTTTGTATAACTTATTGCTATGTGGGCAAATGGTAAAGTACAATCTCTAATACTGTACCTCTCCATGCATGCGGCCTCCAGGGTTTGGCTGACAGGTGCCACAGATGCGCTACGTTGACCTGTAGGGCTACAGGAAAGGGGGGGGGGGGGTAGTGGGAAAGGTATTGGGAACACCCAATATGTATGAGTAGTGAGGAAATTATGAATACAGTATATAATACTTCAGTAGGGATCCCTGCAACAGCTGTTGGCACCACCACCTCCAAATAGACAACATATCAACCTGTACAGTAAAAAGATGAACTATGCATATGAATATTGCATATTCAATTTCTACGCCGAGAGGAGCTAGAGCGAGGCGAAGCGGTTATCAATCGACCTAAAAACTGCTGTACAATCACCACAATGACTCTTAAGCTGCTAAATAAAGGTAAATTGAACTAAAAATGTTAGTATAGTAGCGTAGCATAGTTCCCTTTTAAAGATCTCCATAGCTTTTTACAAGGTTATAGTACTGGCAATGTACAGAGATGTAGTCCTTTCCTTCAATAGCTAAGTGTATATGGTGAATGTTAACTGTAGGCTCCAAATAGGATGGCTGGAATATTAAAAAAAACATATTCCACTACATATTCTTTTAAGATTCAGAAAACTCACCTCCCCAAAATCACACGTCTTTTCCAGTGTGGCGTACATTGCATACTGAAAAAAACAAACAAACAAACAAAAAACATCAGGACCTGTTAGTTGGTCTGCAAACGCAATATCAGTAATCATTTTGTAAAATATTGTAGGCTCTCTCACCATCAACATATATACCCCACAGCTGTTGCTTTGGTACTGGCAAGATGCACCCTGTAATTGAGAAAAAAGAACGCAATTTCTTAACAATGATTATCATTAAATGATGGCTGTATAGCCTACAGATCTCCACCCTCAATAGCTTTGATTATGTCATCAAATCACAGTTAATAATCAAGACTGTAGCAGTGTAAGCAACTTGACTAAATGCAAAGATTTGCAGGCACACATTTAACCTCATCAGCCAAACAATTCATAACGTTAGCATACTTTCACAGTTCAGGTTTAATATCTGTGCACAGGTCCATGGCACCGTTGTGCTAAACCACGTTAACCTTGCTTCTCAATCGTATCGTATTTCATGATGGCTGTATACAGATCTCCACCCTCAATAGCTTTGATTATGTCATCAAATCACAGTTAATAATCAAGACTGTAGCAGTGTAAGCAACTTGACTAAATGCAAAGATTTGCAGGCACACATTTTAACCTCATCAGCCAAACAATTCATAACGTTAGCATACTTTCACAGTTCAGGTTTAATATCTGTGCACAGGTCCATGGCGCCGTTGTGCTTAACCACGTTAACCTTGCTTCTCAATCGTATCGTATTTCAAATAACAGTTTTGTTTAGCACTTATATTATGGGGTACTTTCTTTTAGGTAGCGTTAGCTGCTAAGTGTACACCACATACAGTAGGACGAGAGAAGAGAACACGACCCTAACGTTAGCTGCTAACGTTAACGTTATATCTGTCTGTCGAATTCGAATGCAATTAAGATTACAACCTTAATGTCAGTAACCTGACTCCCGCGCAGATGAATGAATACACGAGTGTCTGCGAAAGCTAGGCTACAATGTCAGTGCATGTTGTCGAAATAAACAATATAGCCAACTTACCAACATAATCTTCCTAGCAAGATGTCACCATTGCTGACCACGAGTTAGAGCGGTGTGCGCCATAGCTTTCAGAAATGGATTTGAGAATGACATCATACCCAGTGTCCCTTGCGAAATTCTTCACGATTGGCCAATCTGCAAATTCTTGGAACGCCCATGGGCGTTCTGGCATTAAGGCGGAACCGTCAATACTGCAGCTGGACCCTTCTCA
>JAODXP020000022.1:575534-590500 GCA_027497455.2 Sardinella longiceps | reverse complement strand
CATCGATGAGTAAAATATTGATATTTAAAACTTCCACATCACTGCATTCTGTTTTTATTCACAATTTGTAAAGTGTCCCAACTATTTTGGAATTCGGTTTTATATTTTTTGCAAGTCAATTGTTTCTTAGTTGGATACATCTGGAAATAATGGGCTATGTTGTGATAACATGCAATTTCCATGCTAATGATTGAAGAGTGATAAGAGCATTAGAAACAAATCAAATGGAGATGGAGAACAATTTGATTGTGTTTCCCAAAAAACTGCGCCAGGCTAGATTTGAGTTTTGCCTCCTCTTTTCTAGAAATACTAGTGAAATTCTTAAGAAAATAAGTAATGAATGTATTTCGATGCCCCGTTGATATTGGGTGCCATAGGAGATCACCTAGTTCATCTATGCCTAGAACCGGCCCTGAGCATACTGGACTTTTTATAACAGGTGACTTTTGCCCACTGAGGATAATGGCACGTCCATAAAACATGTTTCTTATCTCTGAATGAGGGCAACAGAACATTTAAACACAGAAGCTTGCATCTGTTGTAGTGAGACAAACTGTCTTATCAAAGACTGAATATAGAATAGGCTTATTTACACAGTGCGCCATTTAACTGTATCTTTGTTTCTTTGTAAGACGTGCACTGGCGTATGAGAGATTTTAACAAGAATATTAACATCTTCTTTTAAGAGGGATTGCTGGTGAGGCCATACTTTTCTGTTGTTTAGCCAGTCTCACTGCCCTGTGATGCATATCAAACCTTGACTGCAGGATAGTATCAGGGCACAAAAGCTGAACATGGTACACATGACTTGAGTTTATGGGTGAGTCTGTATTCTATACAGAAACTGTTGATATAGGGCTTTATATTTTGTTTTATAGGGCTCCTCCTATTTCTACCAAGACATAGATTTCCTGTCTGACGCTCTCCTCTGGGGCTATGGTGATTTTTAAATAGCAACCACTCAAGTCACAACATTTTTGACCTTATTTTGCCTTTCACTTTTGTGGAGGAAGAATGAGCCACCTAGTGGTCACATAGCTCTCATTACAGTATTATGTCGCTGTAGTGAAGACATCAGTGCGTTCAGATTCATCTAACATAGCGAACGCTCGTTGCAAACATGTTTGCATTAATCAATGGAATTTGAACGATTTTGCAGAGTCTTCTTTTTAAACTATAAACGCTAATGGCAAACAGAGTATAAATTACTCGGAGGGGCTATTAATGAGAGACATTAAGTTGTTGTGAGACATGCTGACAACATTTAAAGCTCTTTAGGATATATTTGCAATCGGGACACACATCTTTTGCCATCCAACATACAGGGCTGTTAGCGGAGCACTACCTTTTCAGAACGTTCGTCTGTGTTCGCTAACGTTAGCCAAGAACTTCCAAGGATTCGCAAACTGTCCGCCTATGTTAGCGAACGTTCGCTATGTTAGGCGAATTTGAACGCACCTCTGTGACTTCAAAACTTTGTCCAGATGTCTTCAATTACATTTGCCTAAGGGACAAATAATATAGACATTGTGGAGGCCAAACTTAGCAGTATGTTATAACACTTTAATTTGGGTATGAATTCCGCCCCCATCCATGTGGTTTTATAATTATAAGATAGAAAAGTCCACAACATCTACTTTGTAGTTTGACAGTTCAGATGATGGATCAATCAAACTAACATTGGTGGAATCTAGTGCATACAGGAGTTTGTGGTTGAGATGTAGTCTGTCGCATGGAGCCCAGGAACCAGGACAAAGGAGGGAATGATCCAAACTGAGCAAATCTATATCTGTATATTTCAAAGGGAATATATATATAAATATATAAATCTATATTACAACTATTGTATATTAACACTGTTTGAATATTTTTTCGTGTGTGTGTGGGCACACACACACACACATCGTACCTGTGGAGAGGGACTGAAGGTCCAGGAGGCCTGCAGTACTGACACACACACACACACACACACACACACACACACACACACACACACACACACACACACACACACAAATCTAAGATGCCAAGGGCCAATTGAAAATTATCAATACAATTTGATATTTAATATCAAGACAGTTACAAGTGGACTATAACTAATATTACTATGCCAAGGGCCAATTGAAAATTATCAATACAATTTGATATTTAATATCAAGACAATTACAAGTGGACTATAATTAATATTAATTCTAAATTAAACAAAACAAACAGGCAACATCACCATTTTTAACACCATGGTGGGCTGCATAAAGACAGCAAAGGGAGGCAATTGCCCCCTGGGCTTTAGTTTGAACACTCCTGCAGTAGGCAGAACATGATGATGGAAGTTTATCGGGGCTTAGGGGGTGGAGTTGTGAACTTGAATTATACTTCGGTCACTGACCCTTAGGGGGTTATATGGTGTTTGTATTATTACTATAAGAAGTGAATTAAGTGGGTCAGGTGTGTTTATCTGTTTTTAGCCCTCAGAGCCCTGCTTTGCTTTCATGGGGAGTCAAGAGCAGTAACAACAGTTAGGGACAATAACTTGTCTAGTAAAAGTTCACTGCTGAAGCTTTTGAATGGGTTAATTTGTCCCTCCATAACAATCTGGTGGAATGAGACGTTCATGTGCCTTTTAGTGTAGAAATGCCAAGGGCTCAAAGCGAGGGTGGTGGAGGACAGTCCTAATAAAACTAGTGTTTAGCGTTATTTGTGCTACCACTAGATGGCACCATTGAGCTATGAGTAAAACGAGCAGCGGCAGAGGATGTTTTATTTCATTTCACTTTTACTTTTTATGAGTTGACAGCAGGAAGCGGTTCAAAATGTTGCAGTTATGGTAAGTAGGCCAAATAATCGTTGCTTTTCGAGGATTTTCATTATTTAGCTACAACAGTTTACCCATCCAATGTTTCAATTTAACTACTGGGCATGGAGGTTAATTTAATAGGCGTAGGCCTATTGTTTTATTCCAGAGATGAATTCTTATAGCCTGGGAATTCCCATGCTCCTTTGCTCGCACCAGGCTAGAATTCTTAAGGAGTTGCTTCGACGACCGACAAGAACTAGCCTAGGCCAATGGTTCAAGAAAGATTGCCTAAATGTTGAGGTAATCAGAGACACTTATAAGAGGACTTTGGGTTAATGGATAGGCCTATATAAGATGTTCATTCAGTTTATGGAGAACAAATTGGTATCAATCAGTTAGTTAAGGTGCGTAAAGTAGCCTAAAGGCTAACTTTCGTGCGCTGCAGTGACTGATGGTAGGCAAGTGAAGTCAATGTTTGAGGTTTGTCCAATTGTAAACCTTGCAAAGACTGTGTGTCGGTATATGCAGGTGTGTGCTCTATCCAACAAGTTCATTTAGCCGTATGCTATTATTTTAGGTATTTTTAGTTTCTAATAGGTTGTCTTCTGCAGGCTAAGGCCCAATCCCATTTCTATTCCCTAACACTAGCACTCGTTTTCGAGTTCCCTCCAAGATGAGACACCCCTCGATTGTGTAGTGAGAAGTGCAAATCTTCCCCTAATAAATGGGACAACACTTGCGTAAAACGTCTTCACCTGTTTTACGCGTCTGAACGGATATAAGGCTCTAAACCGGCATAAACTGTTCAAAAGCCGTCATCCACAAATTATCATTGAGAAAATCACCCACATGAGAGGATCTGGTAATTCTGTTGAAAGATTTGCGCACTTTGAAAAATATCGATCTTTTTAATAGTCATGTTTTGATACACCAGTGCTGAATTCAACTGTATTTACATCAAACTAAGATATCCCGACATTAAAAAATATGTATACATGCTTAATTGCAACAGTTGCGATCTTTTTGAAGTTCTTATCCAGAGCTGAGACAACGGGACACAGCTCGTGCATTCGGACACAGATCGGGTACCGACGCGCACTTTGAAAAATATCGATCTTTTTAATAGTCATGTTTTGACACACCTGCGCGGAATTCAACTGAATTTACATCAAACTAAGATATCCCGACATTAAAATATATATACATGCAGTGTTGGGGATAACGCGTTACAAAGTAACGCGTTACTGTAATTTCGTTACTGTTGTCAGGAACTTAATAACGTAACGCATTACAGTTCAAATTTCACTAACGTCATTACAGTTACTAGACTATAGTAACGTTCGTTACAGCGTTACCCACGATTTTGTTCAGTGTCATTCAGATTAATAAATTTACATGTAAATCAGTGAGCTACCGGTAGGCCAACATCAATTGCTGTCAAAACCGCGTTGTTTTTATTAGTGGCGCATGCGTGCCTAACTGGTTGCTGTGGAAATCGATTGATTCAGTGAGAGGGAGATGGAAGAGAGAGAAGTCATGGAGAACACTGGCATCTTCGCCAACTGGAAATATTTGCATTATTTTCAGGTTAAGTGCTCGCTATGTCCTGGTGATAAACAGCTTTCCACTTCTACACAGTCAATGTGCAATTTGTCGAAGCACTTGGCCAGACAGCACAGTCATACAAAGCTGGTGGCTAAAAATCCCCATAGCCACCGTCCCGGTTATGATGAGACTGCCCCAGCACCCAAACAGGCGAAACTTACATCAGGAGAGGGAGGATTACGACAGGTAACATCGCAGGCAGAAATAAATAATCTAGTTGTAGCCTATGTTGTGGAGGACATGGTTCCGCTGTCAACAATAGAATCCCCCCGTTTTAGGAGAATATTAAGCAAAATACCAACAACGCGAGCTCCCATATCAGACAGAAAAACATTTTCGAGCTAGCCTACTTGAGCAAATGTTATGCTGTAATCGAATCGGATCTCAAAAAGACATTTGAGACCACAGAATTCGTCTCTACAACGGCAGATATTTGGAGTGCTAACAACAAAAGTTATCTCGGATTGACTGTTCACTGGATTGATGAAAACTTTCAGCGCGAGAAGGCTGCCATTGCCTGTAAAAAGGGTCAGAGGGAGACATACATGACGTTATAGCCAGTGAAATAGAGCAAGTTCATTCAAGTTAAGGGCTAAAAGTAAAGTAACGAGTAAAGTAACAAGTTACTTTTTAAAATGAGTAACGCAGTAAAGTAATCTCATTACAATTCAAAGCAGTAACTAAAGTAAAGTAATTAGTTACTTTTTAAAAGTAACTTCCCCAACACTGTATATGTCACGGGGTGCCTAGAGTGGGAACTGGTGTGAGTAGTTCCTGGGGGGGAAATGTTTTGCGGTAACGCCGTTGGCCAATATGGCGGCGTCCGTGATGTAAACAATCATTCATTTAGATCTTTATTATCCTATCGATATCAGGTGTTTGGCGGGTGAAAGGGTGTTGTGCGATTGGTGTGTGGGGTTTGGGGAGTGCTTTTTATACCCCAGGAAATGAACAGCTTGCAGAGATCGCCGGGAGGGGAATCCGGACGGCAGCACAGAGCATCGGAGATAGCCGCGGCTGGACTGAAGAGGATCCCTTGACGAACGGCTACCTGGATTGAATTGTCGTGAGACCATACTGCTCTGGATCTCGGGAAAGCGGGACACCTCCCCTAGGTTGAGATAAGTGCTGCCTGTCTCTGTCTATTGCCTGTGCTGTTAAGGAATCACGTTCCGGAGAAAACGTTAAATGCTCACCTCATCTGTGTTTGTGATGCACTTACTGTGTGTGTAGCCTAGGGCGAACAAGCGCCGTCACACAGCGGGAGACCTAATGTAATGTACGTGCCCTCGACGTTAATTCAGTGCCTTAACCTTATCAAACACAAGTGAGACGTTTGCCTTGTGTTGGCCTTTTGAAAGCGAATGCTTCCCTGTGCACTGACTAACTGTTGATTGCCTAGTCTGCTGTCTGAAATAGCCTGCTGCATTGAGCACTGTATAGCCTGTCGACTGTCCGTCTCCCTGTGGGTCTGTAGAGTGGCTGCTACATCCAACACTGAACTGCCTGTTGCCCGTTGAGCCCCGCTGGCCATTGGAGGTACTACCATGGAACACTGAACTGCCTGTTACCTGTCGAGCCCCCGCTGGCCATCCTGAGGTATTGCCACGTTGAACACTGAATGCCTGCTGGGCCCCGCTGCCATGAGGTACTGCTACTGAACACTGACCTGCCAATGCTGTTGAGTCCCCGCTGCTATTTGAGGCTGCACATTGAACACTGACCTGCCTAATGCTGTTGAGTCCCCGCTGGCTATTTGAGGTACTGCTACATTGAACACTGACCTGCCTAGTGCTTGTTGAGCCCCCGCTGGCCATATGAGGTACTGCTACATTGAACACTGACCTGCCTGATGCTGTTGAGTCCCCGCTGGCTATTTGAGGTACTGCTACATTGAACACTGAACTGCCTAATGCTTGTTGAGCCCCCGCTGGCTATTTGAGTTGCTGCTACGTTGAACACTGAATTGTCCACCGCTTGGTGATTAACCTGCTGTCTCCCGTCGATCTCGCAGCCACTGTTGCAATTGTTGCAGACTGACCCACTGCCCGCCTGGTCCCCCTGTTGGCTGTCAAAGAGTGCCTGCCGTGCCGAAGGCTGACTAGCCGCTGTCTGTCTGCGCCTCCTGCTGGCTGTTGAAGTGCCTGCCGTGCCGAACGTTGACTAGGCCACCGCCTGCCTGGCCCCCTGCTGGCTGTTGGAGAGTGCCTGCCGTGCCGAACGTTGACTAGGCCACCGCCTGCCTGGCCCCCTGCTGGCTGTTGGAGAGTGCCTGCCGTGCCGAACGTTGACTAGGCCACCACCTACCTGGCCTCCTGCTGGCTGCTGGGAGGTACTGTGCCACTGGTTGCTGCTAACCTGTTGTCTGTCTGTTTGTCCCTGCGTGTGTCTAGAGCATCTGGATACTGACTAACTGGCTGCCGGTCTGGTCCCTCACGGCCATCTGAGGAGTTGCCCTATTGTGCCTGGATCCGCCAGCCGCCCCTGCCCTGACGGGAGTCTGTCTTACTAACTCGGACTGGGTCCCCATCCGCTGACCACCGTGCACTACTGGACCCCCCGTTGTCCCACTCTCAACTTCGCAGCTGTGGCCGAAGAGGACGCTGTGCCAATTGACCAGGAAATACCGGAACGCCCTTTTTCTCTTTTTTTTTGTGGACTTTTCCTCCCACTGGCGTGGTGTGGAGCCCGGACCACCCGCCTTGGGCTTGACTGACTTTTCCGTGCTGCTCCTTTTAGAAGTCCAAGAACCCTTTCCCTCTTTTACTATAATAAATTCATTGTTATTTATACTTGATCCTTGTTGTCCTGGTCTATTGGGTGGGTGTGGTCTGCTCCTCAGTGTAGGGGGAGAGTTAGAAGTTACACAGGCATCTGGCCTGGTTACAAGTGGCGTAGTCTTGGCAGGATTCCTACACTGAGTTTGAGCAACCCCATCCCCCCAAGATGTCCACGGAAGAACAAGCAGCAGCACCATCAACATCGACCACTCGCCCCCAAGTCCTACCTGTTTTTGTAGGAGCTCCTTGGGCCCCAAAGTTTTCCGGATCCAATTCTGAATTGAGCCTTAAAGATTGGATTTCACAAACGACATATCTGGCCAACTTACAGGGGCTCACAGAACAACAGAAGTTGCAATTTATTTTGGGATCCTTGGAGGGAGAAGCAAAGAGAGAGGTGAGAGCGGCACCTGTAGCTAAACGAAATTCATTCCAGGCGGTCCTTAACCTGTTGGAAGAGCTCTATGGTGACAAGACTCCGGTAGCTGCATTGAGGGCTCAGTTCTTTAACTGTAGACAGGGCCCCAACCAGTCCATCCGTGCCTTTGCTTTGCAGCTGCGGGAGCTGTTGGTACGCCTGAAGAGCAGAGCTAACCACGGGCTTGGAGAGGAGGACACATTGATGCGGGACCAGTTTCTCCTGGGACTCCGAGACGGCCCCATACGTCAGTGTCTGAAGACCCAGCTTCGTCGTAATGCCAATCTGACCTACGATGAGGTCCGAAAGGAAGCATTGGCACTAGAGGTAGACCAACAGGAGACCAACGAGCACCCTGTGAGTGTAGCTGCAAGTACTGCTTGTGCCCCCATCCCTCCCCCAACAACGGACTGGAAACGTGAGCTCCAAGCTGAAATAATGAAAGATGTAAAGGAACAAATGGCGGAGCTATCCAAAACTCTTCTGGAGGAGCTTCGCAGGAACCGTTCCACCAGTCCAGTGCAGGCTAGAGGGAGACCTGAAGCTACAAGAGAGCGACGCAGTGTTCGTACGTCTGGTGCCAGGTTCCAATGGGATGCGGAGGGGAGGCCAATCTGCAATCGATGTGGTGTAGCGGGACATGTGAGTAGGCATTGTGAAGCGCGTCGCGCCTCACAGCAGGATTTTTAGCTTTACCGGCCACTGTGGGTCGAGTGGCCGGGACCCCTCCAAATGACCCCTCGCCTATCCCTCGAGATGTTCTGGTGGGTCAATGCCCTGTTGTAACGATATGCGTTAATAATAAAGAAGTACAGTGCTTAGTTGATACGGGTTCCCAAGTTACACTGTTTGCGGATAGCTTATGTAAGGAGATCTTTGACGAAACGCAGCTACAAGAAGCAGAGGCATCTTGGCTTACCCTACGAGGGGCCAATGGGCTTAACATCCCCTACACAGGTTACATAGTCGCTGATTTTCAGATTCAAGGGGTTGTAGTGTCAGGGAAGGGGGCTGTCGTTGTGAAGGACCATTGCCTTGGCAACCATCGAGCACTGTTGGGAATGAACATCCTCTCTGCCTGTTGGGAAGAGTTATTCCAGAATCAACGGAGCCAGTCTCGACGCCCACTTCGCTCAGAAGGGGAAGAATGGGAACCCATCATGGCAGACTGCCGCCGCATTCATGCTGCTCGGGCGCATCAGGAACGTGAGGACACGGCCCGTGTGGCTTGCCGCTATGCCTTGGCCATTCCTAGTCATAGTGAGGCCCTAATTTGGGCCAAAGTGCCCAGTCGGAGCTACGGACAGGAAGGCTGGGTCATCGTGGAGCCGCACCTGGAGTGTACGGAGGTTGAGGTAGCCCGAGCCATTGCTACAGTTAAGCAGGGCCGAGTCCCCGTAAGGATAAGGAACACCAAGCCGTACTCTGTCAACTTGCATCGCCATCAGGGACTGGCTCGTGTCACCTGCATAACACCGTGTCAGGTGGTGGAAGGTAATGATGTCTGTTTTACGAGGGTGGGACCTGATCTGGTAGAAGTGGGCATTGTCCAGGCAGCTCCAGGGGATGGGGCGTCAGTTGGGGCTCTTCCTGAATACTTGTGTTGTGAGTCGTTACAGGGTGATGGTCTGGACGAGGGTCAACAGCGACAACTGCAACAGCTCCTGGCGACATGGCAACACGTATTCTCCACCCATGAAGAAGACTACGGGTGCACGAGTGTGGTGAAACATCAGATTCCTACTGGGGATGCCGCCCCTAGCCGAGAGCGCTACAGACCGGTGCCGCCCACCCTCTACCAGGAGGTTCGTTCCTTGTTGAAAGGTATGTTGGAGGGGGGGATTATCCGGGAAAGCAGTAGCCCATGGGCTGCCCCAATAGTACTGGTGCAAAAAAAGAGTGGTGCGCTGAGGTTTTGCGTCGACTATCGCAAACTGAATAGCGTCACCCGAAAGGATGCGTTCCCCTTACCGCGCATTGAAGACTCGCTCACCAGCCTCTCCCAAGCTGCCTGGTATTCTACTTTGGATCTGGCCAGTGGTTACTGGCAGGTACAAGTAGAAGAGAGAGATCGTGAGAAGACAGCCTTTACCACCCCTTTGGGCTTTTTGAGTGGGACAGAATGCCCTTTGGCCTCTGCAATGCCCCGGCCACTTTTCAAAGGCTAATGCAAAGGTGCCTCGGGGGCAGTTGGTAGAGTCCACCTTGGTATATCTTGATGATGTCATCGTTTTTTCTCCAGATTTCCCCACCCACTTGCGCCACCTTGAGGAAGTGTTTCAGGCTATGGAGCGCTACGGGCTGAAACTGCGACCAGAGAAGTGCCAACTGTTCCAGCAGGAAGTCAAGTTCTTGGGCCACTGCGTCAGTCATCAAGGCATCTCCCCTGACCCTGAGAAGGTATCCGCAGTGCAAGAATGGCAACCCCTAGAACCATCAGACAGGTGCGTTCCTTCTTGGGTTTTGTGGGGTACTACAGACGATTCATTAAGGGCTTCTCAAAGATCGCCAAGCCATTGAACGAGCTCCTTGTTGGAACCGGTCGTCCACGGGGCCGGAGGTCTCCCCCTGTTGTCTGGAGTCAGGAGTGTGATGTTGCCTTCCAGAAGCTAAAAGCTGAGTTGTTACAGGCCCCCATCTTGGCATACGCAGACTTCTCCCAACCCTTTACCCTCTATACCGATGCTAGTAATGCTGGGCTCGGGGCGGTATTGGCACAACATCAAGGGGGGGTGGAGAGGGTCATTGCGTATGCAAGTCGGAGCCTCCACCCTGCAGAAAGGAACGACTCCAACTACAGTTCCTTTAAGCTCGAGCTTCTGGCTTTAAAATGGGCCCTGAGTGAGAAGTTTAAAGATTACTTGTGGGGTGCCAAGGTAACAGTGGTAACCGATAACAACCCACTCGTCCATCTCCATACAGCCAAACTTGGGGCGGTAGAACAGCGCTGGGTAGCGCAGTTAGCAAATTATGATTACCAAATACGATATCGACCTGGTAAGGAACATACTAATGCAGATGTGCTCTCCAGGCTTCCTACGGCGGACGGGGCGGCTTCAGCTGTGATCCCACAGGAAGAGGGGCTTCTGGTAGGAGTCATAGAGGCCCCAGGGGGAGATGGAGGTGCCGTACCGGCTAGCTGGGGCTGGGACCCAAGACGGTGGGAGGAGCTGCAGGCACAGGATCAAGATCTGCGGGCTATCCGGGCCTATCTGGAGCGTGGTGTGTTCCCTGCTGCAGCTGCAAGGAAGGCCCAGACGCCAACCGTGAAACAGTTGCTGAGCCATTGGGGTAGGCTGAGTTTGAAGGAGGGTGTGCTCTGCCGAGCCGTGCAGGATCGAGCGACTCACGAGGTCTTGCTGCAGGTGATTGTACCACGGGACCAGGTTCAGCCCCTTCTGAAAGCTTACCATACAGACATGGGCCATCAGGGGCAAGAGAAGACGTTGTCCCTCATCCGAAGGAACTTCTATTGGCCCCGGATGGAAGAATCTGTTGGGATATTCATCCAAAGCTGTCCCCGCTGCACTCTGCACAAGATGAGGCCTGATGCCAGAGCACCCTTGGTCCCCATGATGCCTAGGGCCCCTTTGCACATCCTTGCCACGGACTTCCTGACACTGAGTCGGCCAACTGACCGATACCAGAACATCCTGGTCGCCACCGACCTGTTCACGAAGTATGCCTGGGCCATACCCACCTTCGACCAGACTGCCACCACGACTGCCAGGGCCCTGTGGAGTAATGTGTTCCAGCCCTTTGGCTTCCCTGAAACCCTCCACTCGGACCAGGGTCCAAACTTTGAAGCTAAGGTCATGCAAGAGCTGTGTCAGCTATATGGGTGTCGGAAGACTCGTACAACCCCATACCATCCCCAGGGTAACGGGGGATGCGAGCGCTTCAACCAGACACTGCTCGGCCTCTTGGGGACCCTGGAAGTTGAGCAACAGGACCGGTGGGTTGAATACCTCCCTTCTCTGGTGCAGGCTTATAACAATAGTGTACACAGTACTACTGGCTATGCTCCGGCCTACCTGATGTTCGGGAGGCACATTCGACTACCCACCGACTTGCTCCTGGGGGCCGTACCATCGGACGGGGTCCAGAGTACCACCGACTGGGTGAGTCAACATCACCAACGACTCCTCTATGCATATGGGAAGGTAACGGAACACTTGGGGTCAGCCGCTGAGAAGAACAAGCGCCTGTATGACCGGACCGCCCAGGATGCTCCACTACTACCGGGTGAACGAGTGCTAGTCCGGGAGAACCGGCGGCGGGGACGAGGGAAGCTGAGCGACCGTTGGGAAGTGGGCCCCTATGTGGTGGTCGGCTGTCCTCGACCAAATGTGCCTATTTACACTGTGAGGCCGGAAGGGAGACCCGGCCCTGACCGAACATTACATCGGAATCTTCTTAGACCCTGCCCTAACTATCCAAAGGTGAGCCCCCAGGCCCCACAGGTAGGGCCCCGAGTCCCCCAGCAGCCGTTAATAGGATGGACCGTGGCTCCCATGGGTCCCACAGCTGGGCTGGAAGAAGATCCTCTAGTACAGCCCAGGCGTTCGTACAGGGAAACTCAAGGGAGGCCGCCAGTGAGGTATGGCGACTGGGCTGAATAAGATATAGGTTCCAGGGACTGGAACCCTTTAGTGTGGGGGGGTGTCACGGGGTGCCTAGAGTGGGAACTGGTGTGAGTAGTTCCTGGGGGGGAAATGTTTTGCGGTAACGCCGTTGGCCAATATGGCGGCGTCCGTGATGTAAACAATCATTCATTTAGATCTTTATTATCCTATCGATATCAGGTGTTTGGTGGGTGAAAGGGTGTTGTGCGATTGGTGTGTGGGGTTTGGGGAGTGCTTTTTATACCCCAGGAAATGAACAGCTTGCAGAGATCGCCGGGAGGGGAATCCGGACGGCAGCACAGAGCATCGGAGATAGCCGCGGCTGGACTGAAGAGGATCCCTTGACGAACGGCTACCTGGATTGAATTGTCGTGAGACCATACTGCTCTGGATCTCGGGAAAGCGGGACACCTTCCCTAGGTTGAGATAAGTGCTGCCTGTCTCTGTCTATTGCCTGTGCTGTTAAGGAATCACGTTCCGGAGAAAACGTTAAATGCTCACCTCATCTGTGTTTGTGATGCACTTACTGTGTGTGTAGCCTAGGGCGAACAAGCGCCGTCACACAGCGGGAGACCTAATGTAATGTACGTGCCCTCGACGTTAATTCAGTGCCTTAACCTTATCAAACACAAGTGAGACGTTTGCCTTGTATTGGCCTTTTGAAAGCGAATGCTTCCCTGTGCACTGACTAACTGTTGATTGCCTAGTCTGCTGTCTGAAATAGCCTGCTGCATTGAGCACTGTATAGCCTGTCGACTGTCCGTCTCCCTGTGGGTCTGTAGAGTGGCTGCTACATCCAACACTGAACTGCCTGTTGCCCGTTGAGCCCCCGCTGGCCATTGGAGGTACTACCACCTGGAACACTGAACTGCCTGTACCTGTCGAGCCCCGCTGGCCATCCTGAGGTATTGCCACGTTGAACACTGAATTGCCTGCTGGGCCCCGCTGGCCATATGAGGTACTGCTACATTGAACACTGACCTGCCTAATGCTGTTGAGTCCCCGCTGGCTATTTGAGGTACTGCTACATTGAACACTGACCTGCCTAATGCTGTTGAGTCCCCGCTGGCTATTTGAGGTACTGCTACATTGAACACTGACCTGCCTAGTGCTTGTTGAGCCCCCGCTGGCCATATGAGGTACTGCTACATTGAACACTGACCTGCCTGATGCTGTTGAGTCCCCGCTGGCTATTTGAGGTACTGCTACATTGAACACTGAACTGCCTAATGCTTGTTGAGCCCCCGCTGGCTATTTGAGTTGCTGCTACGTTGAACACTGAATTGTCCACCGCTTGGTGATTAACCTGCTGTCTCCCGTCGATCTCGCAGCCACTGTTGCAATTGTTGCAGACTGACCCACTGCCCGCCTGGTCCCCCTGTTGGCTGTCAAAGAGTGCCTGCCGTGCCGAAGGCTGACTAGCCGCTGTCTGTCTGCGCCTCCTGCTGGCTGTTGAAGTGCCTGCCGTGCCGAACGTTGACTAGGCCACCGCCTGCCTGGCCCCCTGCTGGCTGTTGGAGAGTGCCTGCCGTGCCGAACGTTGACTAGGCCACCGCCTGCCTGGCCCCCTGCTGGCTGTTGGAGAGTGCCTGCCGTGCCGAACGTTGACTAGGCCACCACCTACCTGGCCTCCTGCTGGCTGCTGGGAGGTACTGTGCCACTGGTTGCTGCTAACCTGTTGTCTGTCTGTTTGTCCCTGCGTGTGTCTAGAGCATCTGGATACTGACTAACTGGCCGCCGGTCTGGTCCCTCACGGCCATCTGAGGAGTTGCCCTATTGTGCCTGGATCCGCCAGCCGCCCCTGCCCTGACGGGAGTCTGTCTTACTAACTCGGACTGGGTCCCCATCCGCTGACCACCGTGCACTACTGGACCCCCCGTTGTCCCACTCTCAACTTCGCAGCTGTGGCCGAAGAGGACGCTGTGCCAATTGACCAGGAAATACCGGAACGCCCTTTTTCTCTTTTTTTTTGTGGACTTTTCCTCCCACTGGCGTGGTGTGGAGCCCGGACCACCCGCCTTGGGCTTGACTGACTTTTCCGTGCTGCTCCTTTTTAGAAGTCCAAGAACCCTTTCCCTCTTTTACTATAATAAATTCATTGTTATTTATACTTGATCCTTGTTGTCCTGGTCTATTGGGTGGGTGTGGTCTGCTCCTCAGTGTAGGGGGAGAGTTAGAAGTTACACAGGCATCTGGCCTGGTTACATATACATGCTTTAATTGCAATAGTAGCTATATTTTTGAGGCTCTTATCCAGAGCTGAGGACAGAGATCGGGTACCGACACTCAATCATTTTGTTTAGCTGATCAGTTCGCAAAGAACCGTGGGTAATTTCATCTTCACTTTCAACTTCACTTCGTTCGAAGTCTGCACCAGACCTCCCTCCGTTTGAAGGGGCGATTTGAAGGGCTGAAAGCCACTATCCCTCGGTCCCGAAAGTATTGGGACACCCTACACTTACACATGAACGCGCAAACCGAGTGTTAGGGCCAAAATCGAGGGGAAGTGATAGTGAAGTGATAGTAATGGGACTGGGCCTATGTCTTCTACATGTAGGCTGCGGCATATTAGTTTATTGTATCCAAAGGGCAACATCGGCTACTACTGCTATAATTGCGGTCAGGGTCCGCTCATCTTCAGACGTGTCACGTGATGGTGGTGTGTAGGCGACGACATGTTAGGCCTACGATTAAAAACAAAGGGCAAGAATAAGGTGATCGATCCCTTTTGGTATTGAAAACAT
>JAODXP020000022.1:490534-570534 GCA_027497455.2 Sardinella longiceps | reverse complement strand
CTCTCCCACATACTATGAGTTACCGATTTTGTGAAATTGTTTTCAGATGTAACAGCATATTTGGCAGTGAGTTCATTTCTAACGGCATATTTGGCAGTGCAGTCTTAGCTGTGTGAATTTAAACCCTGATACAATGGCATGCCATTCTCCCATGTTTATTCAGTTTTCATTGATAAAGGGTGATTTGTACAGTATGTGCATGTTTTACACTAATAACCATTTTATTCATCCTCACTACAGCTGACAATACTTGAATGAATGACACAAACTTTCTCAGTTTGGCCCCTAACATTAGATTAGATGGAGATGAGAACCAATGCTCTCTTAAAGTTCTAATTACAATACAATAATCTCACATATATGTAATTACTCCTTTAGTTGATGAAATTGTAACTGTTTTTATCACTTATAAGGGATTATATAAGAGTGTATTTGAGCATATACAGTATGTGTAGTATTTGAGTATATTTGTGGTAAAGCTGTGAAAATATTCATAAACATAGCTAAGCCCCCCTACCCTTAGATTAGCTAATGCTGTGAACTGACACTTATTCTACCATCAGGCCTCATTCACATACAATCAGTGCATTCCCAGTCTGTACGCGCTGCTGTTGGTTCAGTTCAGGGTACGTGTGCATCTATGTTCACTCCTGAAACAGTTTCCTGTGTGCTCTCATCTAAAGTCTATGGAGACTGTGTAATACAGTGTGTGACATGCATAACACACACACACACACACACACACAACACACACACACACACACACACACACACACACACACACACGGTATAAAATGGACAGAGAGGGAGCTGTGCTGTGCTGTTGTGTCTAACACACATGTAGTGTGCATGGTCTAATGTGTATTAGCATGTTTTTGGTCTGAAAACGGACCATAAAAGTGTCCTGCTGCAAATGCACAGATTGGAGTGTGAATGAAACTCAGATTCTGGAAGATTTGGAAGTTTAATGAAGTGAAAACTTCTAGATGAGAACATGAAGTTTTTCTCTGTTTTGATTTTGGTGTGTGTGTGTGTGTGTGTGTGTGTGTGTGTGTGTGTGTGTGTGTGTGTGTGTGTGTGTGTGTGTGTGTGTGTGAAAGCTTCTAGATGAAATTAAGTTTCAAGTAGTTTCAAGAAGTTTTTTCTGCGTTGAATTTGTTCTGAGTGTAGAACGGCATGAAGGGGCGTGGCCTAGTCAGGATTTGAGAGAATGGGCGGGGCAGAGGAAGCAGTGTTCTTAGTGTTTTCCCGCCTTAATTCAGCAACGCTCATATAGCCTGACAAGTCTGTAGCTATAACATTAAAATATATAGTCTGGCCACGAACCATAGACCAAACTCAATCCTGGGCGGAATGGATTCACTTCAATTTAATTTGTTGAGTGCAAAATACAATACATTGCCTTGCAGCGCTATACAGACAGTCTGGGAAGCATCCAAGAGTAACTGCATTAAAGGTATTGAGAGTGTAATACTAATTACAGCTGTCTTTTAAGCATCAGACGTTGTAAAGGGAACATTTATATTGCAATTGGCAACAGTTGCACACATATTCCCCGCTCCTGATCAATAAAACACATGCATGCATTATGTCTTCTTCTGGGTGAAAGATCTGGACTGCAGACTTGATGGTGCCTTTCCAGATGCGTAAGCTGGCCATGCCACACACACTCATGCATCTCCAGAGAGATGCAGCCTTCTGAAATGAGCGCTAACAATAAGCAATAACAACTTGGGTTGTCCTTGTCCGGATGGTATGGCATCCCAGTTTTCTGAAAAGAATTTTGAATTTTGATTCGTCTGACTACAGAACAGTTTTCCACTTTGTCACAGTCCATTTTAAATGAGCCTTGGCTCAGAGAAAAGGCCTGAGCTTCTGGATCATGTTTAGAAATGGCTTATTTTTTGACCTATAGAGTTTTAGCTGGCTATGGCGAATGAAGCAGTGGATTGTGTTCACTGACAATGTTTTCTGGAAGTAGTCCTAAGGCCAGTTTGTGATATCCATTACATTAGCATTCCTGTATGTGATGCAGTTCCATCCAGGGGGTCAAGAACGCGCAGATTAGCGGCGGCACTTTAGCATCGCCATATTTAAGTATGGAGTCACAATCCGAACCACGGCAGCGCATGCACGAGAGTCATGCTGGGCATGAGCACTCATGCACTTACAAGTTGGTGGGCGATTACATGCGAAATGTTATTTCTCCAGGGAGAGTAAAAGCAATATTTCATGATCTCTGGTTACTCTTTGTTTATTTCTTGAGGAGCTTGTGAAAAAAAGTGTACTGTCATGAATGCTACAAACTTCAGGCACGTTCTCGACCGAACTTTCTTCCTCGTGTTGTATGACAAACAAACTAGGTGCATCATCACCACCGTCTGGACTGAAGGACTACTGTTTTTGTAAAGAAATTCAACACGAGTCCATGCGTCATTTCCAACTTTGGAACTTTGCGCATGGGCAGCATGGGCATGCCCGTGGTCTGTTACCTCCAGTGTTCACAATGGCGTTGACTGTCAATTTACCGCATTTACTAGCCTAGCCTCTGCCACTCAGTTCTATGGAGGGCGGGACTTAGTCGTTGTCTCCAGTTTATATATAACCTCCTTGGTTCCATCTAAGGACCCAATGATCATGGGCATCCAGTATGGTTTTCCGGCCTTGACCCTTATGCACAGAGATTGCTCCAGATTCTCTGAATCTTTGGATGATGATAAGCACTGTAGATGATTATACCCTCAGACTCTTTGCAATTTTTGTGAGAGAAACTCCTTTGTGATCTCGGACTACTATTTTTTGCCGCAGCATTTGGGGAACTGGTGATCCTCTGCCCATCTTGACTTCTGAGAGTCAATGCCACTCTCAGAGGCTCTTTTCATACCAAATCATGTTGCCAATTGACCAAATAAGTTGCAAATGGGCCCTCAAGCTGTCCCTTATCTGCAAATTTTACTTTTCTGGCCTCTTATTGCTACCCGTCCCAACTATTTTGGGATGTGTTGCTCTCATAAAATCCAAAATGAGCCAATATTCGGCATAACATTTTAAAAAGTCTCACTTTCAACATTTGCCATGCTATCTATATTCTATTGTGAACAATATATAGACTACTTTCACCCCTGACTGTAGTGTGTACAGCACGAAACAGTGATTATGTGTAGTTGCCATGAAAATGAGAGCATCAGAAAAAAAAGAAAATAGCGTCAGCGTTAAATGGAGGTGCAGGGATGGATCTAACATTTTCACTGTGCCAGGCTAGATTTGAGTTTTGCCTCCTCTTTCTAGAAATACAAGTGAAAAACTTAAGAAAATAAGTAATAAATGAATTTCGATGCTCCGTTGATATTGGGTGCCATAGGCCTAGAACCGGCCCTGAGCATGCTGGACTTTTTATAACAGGTGACTTTTGCCCACTGAGGATAATGGCACGTCTATAAAACATGTTTCTTATCTCTGAATGAGGGCAACAGGACATTGATACCAGGGGTGAAAGTAGTTTGAATTTCTTACCTGTACTACAAAAAAAATAAGAAAATAAAAAAAATTCAATAGCCTATTCTAGTGCGCCCTTGTGTGTGACAAAAAGTCACACACATTCCGACATTCCATGGTAGCAAACTGAACATACTGTCATACTAATTATCCCTTTTTCTGACTTGAAAAAATGGGTAATGACATTTAAAACATATGATGAAATTAACTTTTTTCAAATAATGCACATGGGAAGCCCACAAACTGGGAAGTCTCAAATAGACTACCATGGGATGGTTTGTTTATTAAACAGCCCTAGGAACTCTGCCAGGGCCGTGCAGAAGCCTTTGGAGGGGCAGGGGCTCAAATTTTAAAAAAGGGCACATTGAGCAAAATTTACAAACAACATGCCAACTCTAATTACTAGTACTTTTTAATTACAAGAGGGATGGAGAATACTGTATTTTGAAAAAATAAAACTCTAAGTCTCCTATCTTAATATATCCAACAATAATGCTTGTCTTTATACAGAGGCTAGGGGGCGTCAGGTCAGGAATTTTGTAAGCATTTTCATGCAATGTCCTTCATTCTGGTGCATTTTACCAGGTTGCTATAGCAATTAATTCAATGGCTTACCTAATTTGATTTGATTTCACACCAAAAAGTAGTTTGCAAAGTACTATTGCCACATTACAATAGTACTGAAAATGGCAGGCCCACATGTCACCTGTGGGACTCAAAACCTACTGTGTGTGTGAGAGCATGTGACTGGCCTGGCTACCAGGCACAAAAATGTTTTTTTTCTTTCTTTTTTTAACATTTACTCAATTGTAGTCATGACTTTGAGCCTGTGTTTGAGTGTAACATGTAGGCTACTTGTGTGGTTATCCCTTTTATACAGTAATCTATCTATCTATCTATCTATCTATCTATCTATCTATCTATCTATATATATATATATATATATATATATATATATAATAAAAATGATGCAGCACAGCTCATCATCATGGCCTAGATCAAGAGGATAAAAACAACAAACCAAGAATGTATATAGACATTTCTACTAAGTTACTCTTAGTGAATAGAAGAGTTTTCAGTAACACTTTGCGGTAAGGGTACATGAATCATCATGAATTCATGCATTATTTCATTCATGATAAATTCATGATTCATGCATGACTTCATCTCTGAAAGTCTAATGAGTTATCAGGAATTAACATGAATTCATTGTTTGTCATTAATGACCTCCTGCTGAAATAGCACATGATCTTAAGTATTAGTTACTCTGGGTACATCATCATGAGTCATGATTAATTAGCATGAGTCATGATTATTAGATTGAAATTTATTGCATTGAGGATAATTAGCATGATTATGATGAATTCATCATGTTTGTGCCCCCTCAACTAAAGTGTTGACGTGGTTAAATTGGTAAAATTTAGTTGATGTATGGGATAGATATGAGGAACTAGGCCAAAGTAGGCTAAATAAGTACTTTTATTATATCAAATTCTTTTGAACAAAAACATCATGATCATGTGTAATTAGTCATGACTCATGATGATGTACCCAGAGTAATTAATGCTTAAGATCATCTGCTATTTCAGCAGGAGGTCATTAATGATAAACAATGAATTCATGGTAATACCTGATGAGTCATTAGATATTCAGAGATGAAGTAATGCATGAATCATGAATGAAATCATGCATGAATTCATGATAATTCATGTACCCTTACCGCAAAGTGTTACCGAGTTTTCTATCTCTCATTTGCAGAAAGTGACCCCAAATCCGTTTGCCAGTTCAGACTTCAGTGCTGAAGTCTCACACACAAGAAAGGGGAGGAGTTTGAGTTTCAGATCTTTTTCTTTCCTGTAGCAGCTAGACTAGCATAGAGTAGAGCAACTAATCCCATAGAGTTCTACAAAATAAATAAAATAAAAAAGAGGAACTTAGTAGAAATGGCTATATACATTTTTGTTTTGTTGTTTTTATCCTCTTGATCTAGGCCATGATGATGAGCTGTGCTGCATCATTTTTATTATATATATATATATATATATATATATATATGGGCAATTCCAGCGTTATGGACGTGACATTTTCGTGCATTATTGATGAACAAAAGGCCAGATAACCTCTGCAAACCTAGCAGTATTTCACAATTTTTTTCATATTCTTCTGCAAACTCCATGGCTGAATACAGGCAAACAGAAAAAATAATATCATGATTTGCATCATAAGAATATGAGCCTTTCAATTTGCGTTATGGACGTGACGAAAAACGGACAAACTTTTGAGAGAGCGTAGTTTTTGCTGTGAAGTGTGTGAAATTTCTAGAGAAATGTAAATATTACTACATTCATACCAAACAGGACACCTCAGTAAAGACAGAGAAAGACTTTATTTCAAATGTAAATGTAAAAAAAGTTGGTTTTCATTGGGAGACATGGCGTTATGGATGTGACGTTATGGACGTGACGTCTGGAAAAACCTCCAAAACGATACAAAACAATTGTGAACGGTGGATTTTAACCTGTAACAAGATAAATAGTAATATAACAATGAAAAATAACTGATAGTATTGCAGCTTTGTGTGTGTTATCACCCACTTATGCCCATTATAAGCCCCTCCATAGACTTACATTATAGCTGAATAGGGTAAAAATTTTAACAAACAGATATCCTTTCGAAACTTGCTCAGTTGAATATTTACATCGAGACAATACTTTTTTGTATTGGAAGTTTTCTGAAAGAATTTGTATGTCCATGTAGGTGAGACTTAAAGTTTTAAGGTGAGGTTTACTTTTTCGTGGAATTGCCTATATATATCTGTTTGTTAAAATTTTTACCCTATTCAGCTATAATGTAAGTCTATGGAGGGGCTTATAATGGGCATAAGTGGGTGATAACACACACAAAGCTGCAATACTATCAGTTATTTTTCATTGTTATATTACTATTTATCTTGTTACAGGTTAAAATCCACCGTTCACAATTGTTTTGTATCGTTTTGGAGGGTTTTTCCAGACGTCACGTCCATAACGTCACATCCATAACGCCATGTCTCCCAATGAAAACCAACTTTTTTTACATTTACATTTGAAATTAAGTCTTTCTCTGTCTTTACTGAGGTGTCCTGTTTGGTATGAATGTAGTAATATTTACATTTCTCTAGAAATTTCACACACTTCACAGCAAAAACTACGCTCTCTCAAAAGTTTGTCCGTTTTTCGTCACGTCCATAACGCAAATTGAAAGGCTCATATTCTTATGATGCAAATCATGATATTATTTTTTTCTGTTTGCCTGTATTCAGCCATGGAATTTGCAGAAGAATATGAAAAAAATTGTGAAATACTGCTAGGTTTGCAGAGGTTATCTGGCCTTTTGTTCATCAATAATGCACGAAAATGTCACGTCCATAACGCTGGAATTGCCATATATATATATATATAGTACTTCGAGTTGAGGGGGGATGAAAATTTAAAATCATCCCCCTTCTTAAACAGCCATCCCCCCATACCAGCCCTTGTTCCATTTTATTAGTTAATGTGAAAATTACAATTGTTTTAACATTGGAAATATTAGCCTTAACATTAGAGGCTTTGCGGTTTCAGTCACCGCAATCGAAAATTCCGGACTAAGCGCAGATTTTTTGGTTTCACTTTCAAAACGGTAGCCTACCACTGTTTTCTTGCCGGTCTTACTACATGGCATGAAGGTGTCTGGCGATCCACAAGCGTATTTGCAAAATAAAGTTTGTCTACTGTACACTATTTATCGCGTACAGGCCGGCCACACGCAAATAGGGTGGTCAAACCTCTGGAATTACGCATAGACAGCGTGCATTTGACCTTTTTGAGGCTCTGCACTTAGCTGAGGCTTTCAGAGAGACGCACTCAGTTGACAGGTAGGCCCGTCATCTTTTTGTTAGCCTATAGGAAAATACTTGTGTTTTCCCTACACGTCTTTCTGTCACCCATTATCTGTGGCAATTGCACACAGACACAGAACTCTCCTCTGTGCTGCTCCCCTTACCGAACGCATTTTACTTGCACGCATAGCGCAAGTCCCAGAACACAAAAACATCGCGAAGTTCATCTAATGCTCTGAACTTTATGATTGATGTATTAACACTGATCACGTGGAAGTAACAGTACTATATATTATTATTCTCATTCTCCAAAATTGGGCTGATTATAAAAATGCACTTGCCTAATAGCAATCATTTTAAACTTGGCTAAGACTTGCACAGGACATTAAGAGCCTTGTGCATAGCCTTAGCACAGTGATTAAAATTCCAAATATTAAAGAATTACCTTCTTTCTTTTTTATCTTTTTTTCAGTTAATTAAATAAACATAAAAACATATTGTTATGAATGGGTAATTGTAGTAATTATGTCTCATCATTCCTAAATCATAAAAAAGGGCCAGAACAGAAGTATATGGACCTCACATTCAACAATTCTTTAAAAAAACTTTACAATTGCCAAAATAGTGCTCTCTGTTGAAACAAACTCCTGTCCTTCCATTGACAAATATATTTATAACAACTGATTAATAAAGCATAAATTAGGCCAAATGAAAATGTGTATGCCTGTGTGCGTGTATCCACAAGGCCTATGCACTCTGTACAAGTGACCCCACCATGGGCGCTCATCGACACAAATTAGCCGTCCCAAACGATAAAATCCACCATCCCCCTTCTTTTTATTTTACAATTCGACTACTGAGTGGAACCAGTCAAAGATATCAGATTCTCTCATGCAAAAGGGAATCCAGTGGGTATTTAATCCACCCGCTGGCTCTCATTTCGGGGGAATTTGGGAAAGACAGATCAGATCTGTGAGAAAAGTTCTAAGGTCTGTGCTGAAAGAAAAATCAGTCAATGATGAGTGTTTATTGACACTGATGTGTGAGGTGGAATCAGTGCTGAATAACAGGCCACTGACTACAGCAACGGATGACCCTACAGATCCTGAGCCATTGACCCCTAACCACTTACTACTGATGAAGAAGCAGCCAGTTCTGCCGCCTGGACTGTTCAAAGAGGAAGACTCATATCCCTGCCGCCGATGGAGGCAATTACAATATCTTGCCAACTTGTTTTGGAGGCGGTGGGTACGTGAGTACCTACCCATGCTTCAGGAGAGGCAAAAATGGACTCGGATCAAGAAAAACCTGACCACTGGGGACATTGTCATGATAGTCGATGACTCAGCTCCAAGGAGCTCTTGGGTGTTGGGAAGAGTTCTGCAGGTCATTCCTGATGCCAAGGGACTTGTGCGGCGTGTGGTCATTAAGACGAAGACCAGCACCTTAGAAAGACCCGTTGACAAACTGTGCCTCATATGTGAAATGGACACTTGTTTTGAATGTTGAATGTAAAAAAAAAATGTGAATATTGTACTTGTTCTGTACTTACCTTTTGTACATGATGTGAGCTTTGTTTAACTGATAGGTCACATTTACAGTAATGTGTACATTTATTTGGCTCTATTTTGAGTATTGAGTAATTGTCAGTCTTCTTGCCTTCCAATTAGGGGCTGGAAATGTTAGAGTCAAACCAAGGAAAATATTTTTTGTAATGTTTTGAATTAGAATATTATTTTATGCATATTTAGTGAAGGTTCAGACCTGTGACAATTGAAAATGTAGAATTTAGGTTGGATTATTAATGCTGAATTTCTATTGGCTAGCGTGTGGATCCTGTGCTGTGCATGTGATAGAAACATGATGAGAACGTAAGGTTTAATTGACATGCGCGAGAAGATATTAGGCATGTGCGCAGCTTGGAAGCATAAAGCTTTTTGACCGTGGTTCAACCGTGGTTTAATCGTGGTTTATTCGTGATTCAACCTTTTCACCTGTGAATATGGACATGTGGAAACTTATTTACAACTAATGTGATCCTGTTGCTTTTGATGACAACCTTCTGAAAGGCGAAAGACGTCAGCTGTTGCAAGGACTTGGTCTGTGAGTAAGCTAACAAGGTGAATTGATGGAATTGATTTAATACGCGTCAGAAAAGCATCTAGTTGCTCACATGAGGAAGTGGTAAATTTATTTAAGACAGAACCGAAAAATTTGCCACTACATGCCGTATTCTATTATTTTAGGTATTTTTAGTTTCTAATAGGTTGTCTTGTGCAGGCTAAATCTTCTACATAAAGACTGCGGCATATTAGTTTATTGTATCCAAAGGGCAACATAGGCAACTACTGCCATAATTGCGGTCAGGGTCCGCTCATCTTCAGACGTGTCACGTGATGGTTGTGTGTAGGTGACGACATGTCAGGCCTACGATTAAAAGCGATTAAAAGGGCAAGAATAAGATGATCGATCCCTTTTATTATTGAAAACATTTAATCAAGTGATTTGGTTGTTAGAGACTATTTTCTCAGTGAAAAAGGGAAGGACATGGCAAGTGAGGTAACAGAGCTGACAGACACAAACCAGGAGGGGAGGAGAGTGGGGTGAAGTATAAGATACCAGTGGGGGATTTGTGCCACCCCCTGTTTCTGAGGAATCATTGAAGAAATTCATTTGACCACGTAGAAGCAAACAGACCTATTTGACTGAGATATTGCAAAATAGAGAAACAGCATTTTAAATCTAAGGCACCAACTAGGCTGCAGTACAAAGGGGGTGGAAAAAACAAAACAAAACAAAACAAAACAAACTTTTCATATGAGCCTGAAGGGGACAGAATCAGAATGAGCTGAGAGTTTCAGATCAGCCTGGATTGTCTGTGCATGTTTATGCACCTGTCACTCAAACCTTCAAACCTGCGTCTGTGTATTGGTTACAACTGGTAGGCCTATTGGTTAGAACTGTATACTCACCAACATCTGTATTTTCCAGATACAGTTTTTACAGTATAACTGTAATCCTGTGTTGATCACAGCAGGTTCCTGCTCCATTTCTGCATGTGGATGTGAAGTTATTAGTTCCAGTGCAGATGAATGTGAGTGAGCTGTAGAATGGGACCATGGGGTCTAGTTACCGTCCCTGTTCACCTCTGTTAGCGCTGCTTGCACTTCTGTTAGCTCATGCCAGGCTAATGCAGTAAATCTACAGACAAATGTGTATGTTGATGAGCTGCCCTTCTCAAATATGCAATGATTCATTACACTGTGAGAGTATCACCAAATATGTGTGAAATTAAATGTAACACAAACGTGTCATAAACTATAATTTTGTTGTATTTTGTCATGTAAAAGTGACACTGTTTGGGGTGCAGCCATGACAAAAAACTAATGGCTCTTACTTACAAGTATCTAAATACACCTTGTGGTGCAACCTGGACACATCTTCAGTGATGTGCCCGGGGGTCACTGGGTGTTTCGGGTCTGACATCAGACACCCTCACCCGGGTGTCCCAGCCAGGGATGATCAGTCCCTGACTTGTGTCCAGGTAGCGCCCTACGCCACTCATCCCCCTCTTCAACCAGAGCCACCGTGAAGCCTTCTCTGCTGCTTCCATGAGGGTTCTCTATCTGTGCAGTCCGCAGATCCCAAGGAGTCCCAGAACCCTGTGCAAAGACCGGCCTGCAAACCCCCTGCAACCCACTTCAATGGGCTCGCACCGGGCCTTCCACCCGTTCCTCCGACACTCCGCCACCAGGTCACTGTACTTGGCTTTCTTCCTTTCCTGAGCCTCCTCCATCCGATCTTCCCAGGGGACAGTTAATTCAAGCCCACCTGTTTACTTGTCTCGGACATCAAGACCACGTCTGGCCAAAGAGTTGTTGTTGCGATGATGTCAGGGAATTTCAACTGCCTCCCCAGGTCCACCAGCAGCTGCCAGTCTCTTGCTATTGCAAGGAGCCCCCCATGGGTCTTCTTTGAGGGCTGGGGCTTCTTCCTGCTCGAACAAAAGATATGGCACACTTGGAGGGATGTTGCCGCTTGCTGCTGTTAATGCCTGTGCAGATGGTATCTGCTACTGTCCGCAGAACCTGTCATGGCGCCAGCGATAACGCCCATCTCCCAGGGCCTTTGAGCAGCAGCTGAGGATATGCTCTAATGATCCCTTTTCTGGCAGAGCTGACAATCAGGTGAGTCAACCAGGCCCCAGGTGAACAGGTTGGCAGGGCTTGGGAGGACATCATACACTGACTGGACTAAGAACCTGAAGTGGTGCGGCTCCACCTTCCAGAGCTCTGTCCAGGTGATCTTGCGGCCAGCTGTGTGCTCCCAATTGGTCCAGGCTCCCTGCTTGGACATTCCCACCGTCCTGCTGAAGCGCGCCTCTTCAACCTCGGCCCGTATCTCCTCCTGGATCAGTTTTTGTTACACTCCTGAGGAGTGGAGAAATAGTGTTATAGTAATGTTTAGAATGATCACACAACACCGTGCTGCTTTCGTCAGGTCGGTAGCTGTATTAATGTCAAAATGCCAATACATAGGGAATACAACACACTGTAAGTATAGATAAAATATAGAGAATTTACAATACATTTCCCTTTTTTACAGTCCATTAGCCTACTGGGTCATCCTCCCTTATAGCTACAGAATGGGTTGACATGTAAAGAAAGTCCATTCACTGTTACAAGTCTTTTATCTACTCCTGGTCAAATCATACATACAGTTAGCCTACAATAGTTCCACTGGCAGACGACCTGACCAACTAAAACATTACAAAAACACAATAACTGGCATAAAACTACCTAACTTTGTAGCCTATTCTCACTTGACAACTAGTTTACTGAAAAGTGCATCAACTCTGCATTGCATAGAAATTTACTCATACATTCAAAACACATTAGTCTTCATCAGGAGACATAACTACATCTTACTATCATGTTCGTATAGTATATAGCGATGAACCACGTTAGCATACATGCTAGTGAAACAGCGATTAGCAATGTCTTTAAAAGTGGAGCTAATCTCTTATTGACAGAAACTACAACAATAAAACCCTTCAAGAGTCTCAAACACATGTGCTACAAGTTTCGAACACGTTACAAACCTGAGGAGTGGAGAAATAGTGTTATAGTAATGTTTAGAATGATCACACAACACCGTGCTGCGTCAGGTCGGTAGCTGTATTGATGTGGAGAAACAGCTCTTCCCTGCCTTTAGTTGCAGCTATTCTCCAGACCCCTAGCGCCATCTATTGGCCCACAAATGAAACATACCCATAATGCAGGTAGGAGTTTAACAGATGTGAATACATTTGACTTTTATTTATTTATTTATTTATTTACTTACTTATTAGTCAATGTAAATAATATACTGAGACCATAAACTATTAGTCATTCTAAATAACATAAACTGAGATCATTAACTAAATCACCACACTTTCGCTTCTCTTTTGCACTGGCTTTGCTGTAACTTGGTTTTGGATGGCTACAACAATTGGTTACAACAATGATGTGTCATTAGAGTTCATGATGCATCTCATGTTTATGACAGACTCATGTCACTCTTACTGTACGTTTTGACCGCAAGCGATGCAGGCAACAAGAGCGATGGAGGTAATTGACTTCATATGGAGACGGCCAACATAAGCAACAAGTGTGGGTCGAGCGCCGAAACTTGTGTGTCTTGAGTGATTGCAGATGGCAGAAAGTTAAACTTTATGTAATGAGCTATGACACGGTTCGGCAACTACCAATAAGAATGTTGATGCCCGGGTGTGGCTCATTTAGAGATGCAGAATCAAATGTTGCAATGCCAAACATCACTGCCCACTTTGCTGCTTTAGCTGCTGTGTCATTTGGCAGCAATGTTTCTTGGGACTCTTGGGCAACTGTTGGACAATCATCGCTCGTGGTCCGAACGTAGTGTAGCCGGTGGAGGTCCGCACCGCACACGGATCTCGAACCCGCCACCCCGCAAGCTACAAACTCCTGGCGTGGGAGTGGAACGCTCTAACCAACTGAGCTAAAAGCCCGAGCTTCTAACTCAGCGTGTTAGAACCGCCCATTGGAATTAGGTGATGAGGATTTACGCATACTGCCGCCAAGCTAGCCGAGTACAATAAAGTGTAAACACTCTATTCTGTTTAATTGGGCCATATTCAGAAACACAATAGTGTCACCTGCAGATACAATAAAAAATTAGTGGGCGATGTAAGCTAAGTGGAATGCTGGGTAATTGGAATTTCTCACTTGAAAGCATGAAACAGGATGAAGAAAATATTCTTTACATAAAGGAAAAGGGCAGTTTAGCTGTATTTACTAGTTTATTGTTAAAGTGTAAAAATAATGATCTTGTAGAGATTTATTCCTGTTTGTCTTTATTCAGAAATTTCTGCAGCCTGCTGCTATGAATCATCCCTACAGTTTAAACAGAGAACTTTTAGAGTGGAGAGCAGAGAAGAAGATGAAGAAGCGGAGAGAGAATCACACATCGGCAGCAGGTGAGCTCAATGGTGTTATTTGCCCCCAACGGCACCTTCCAGGCAGCACAGCCTAAAAGGCACTACCCTTACCCTATTCCTAACCTCAACCCCCTCAACCCTCATCCTAACCCTAAACTGAGTAGAGTAGTGCCTTGAAGGCAGCGCTGCCTGGAAGGCACCGTTGAGGGCAAAAAATACCAAAGACCAGCAGGGGACACACACATACACACACACACACACACACACACACACACACACACACACACACACACACACACACACACACACGTATTATGAAATGAAATGAAATTTATTACAAGCAGGGCTAGTTCTAGACATAGACAAACTCGGTGATCGCCTAGGGCACCAAATATCAAATTTTTCACTCGTATTTGTAGAAGAGAGGGCAAAACTCCTATCTGGCCTTGGGCAGAGAAAAGGCTAACTGGCCCTGATCTGGCACAATTGGGAAGTAGAGAATCCCTCCCTGACACACACACACACACATACACAAGCACACACACACACACACACACACACACACACACACACACACACACACACACACACTCACACAGACACACACACACACACACACACACACACTGCATAGGTCAGTATTCAGTAGTTGTACCCTAATAGCTGGTCTATTACACTGAGTGCTGTGATATTTGTTTCCAGGTGGAGTTCCCCAAATCTCAGACATGAGGATTGTGCTGCTGGGATACATAGCTGCTGGGAAGAGTTCATCAGGAAACACCATCCTGGGCAGAAAGGAGTTTGATACTGTAGGGAGAACAGCTGAGTGTGTGAAGAGAGAAGGAGAAACAGCAGGGAGACACATCACTCTAGTGGAGGCACCAGGATGGAGGGCTAACTACACTGTAGCCCATACTCCTGAATGTGCTAAACGAGAGATTATCCTCAGTGTGTCTCTGTGTCCTCCAGGACCCCATGCTCTACTCCTGGCCATTATGGTGACTGACTCATTCACAGAGGAAGACAGAAGAGGAGTGCAGGAACACCTGGAGCTTCTGGGTGAGAGAGTCTGGAGTCACACTATAGTGCTGTTCACCTATGGGGACTATCTGGGAGACACAAGCATTGAGCAGCACATTGAGAGTGGAGGAGAGGCTCTGCAGTGGCTTGTAGAGAAATGTGGGAACAGGTATCATGTTGTAGACAATAAGAAGAGTGATGGTCGCCAGGTGACAGAGCTGCTGGAGAAGATAGAAGAGATGGTGGCAGGAAAGGGTGGCCGTGGCTTTGGTTTTGACAGACATGTTTGTAACAAACTCCAAGAGAAGAAGAAGGAAGAAGAGAGAAGAGCAGAGGAGAGGAAGATGAAGGTGCAGAAGCAGAGAAAGACTCTCAGATCATCAGCAGGTGAGAGAATGGATCAGATTTTCATCCAAAACACACGCACACACACACACACACACACACACACACACACACACACACACACACACACACACACACACACACACACACACACACACAGCAGTTGGGCCCCAATGAAAAGTCTCCATTTGAGTAAGGAGATGACTGTTCCAATGAGAGCTCATTAGCAGTCAAGAGCAGGCTGAAAGCAAGACAGACTTTCCAGTAGTCCGGTAGGAATCAGAGTTTTTAATTCAAGCACTGGACATGTAAATTAACAATTTACAGTTCATATATTTCATTCATTATCTCTCTGTCCTATACTGTCTTTTACTGTTTAACTGTTTAACACACACACACACACACACACACACACACACACACACACACACACACACTGTATAGTAGAGTAATTGTACCCTAATAGCTGGTCTATTGCACTGGGTGCTGTCATTTTTGTTTCCAGGTGGAGTTCCCCACATCTCAGACATGAGGATTGTGCTGCTGGGAATCAGAGTAAATGAGAACAGAGAGAGAGCTGGAAACACCATCCTGGGCAGAAAGGAGTTTGATACTGGAGGGATAACAGCTGAGTGTGTGAAGAGAGAAGGAGAAACAGCAGGGAGACACATCACTCTAGTGGAGGCACCAGGATGGGCAGCAGGCTTCACTGTAGAGGAAACTGTTCAACGTGATAAACGAGAGATTATCCTCAGTGTGTCTCTGTGTCCTCCAGGACCCCATGCTCTACTCCTGGTCATTAAGACGGATGAGTCATTCACAGAAACATTCAGAAGAGCAGTGCAGGAACACTTGGAGCTTCTGGGTGAGAGAGTCTGGAGTCACACTATAGTGCTGTTCACCTGTGGGGACTGGCTGGGAGACACAAGCATTGAGCAGCACATTGAGAGTGGAGGAAAGGCTCTGCGGTGGCTTGTAGAGAAATGTGGGAACAGGTATCATGTTGTAGACAATAACAAGAGTGATGGTGGCCAGGTGACAGAGCTGCTGGATAAGATAGAAGAGATGGTGGCAGGAAAGGGTGGCCATGGCTTTTATTTTGACAGACATGTTTGTAACAAACTCCAAGAGAAGAAGAAGGAAGAAGAGAGAAGAGCAGAGGAGAGGAAGATGAAGGTGCAGAAGCAGAGAAAGACTCTCAGATCATCAGCAGGTGAGAGAATGGGTCAGCTTTTCGTCCAACACACACACACACACACACACACACACACACACACACACACACACACACACACACACACACACACACACACAAACAGATCATTAGCAGGTGAGAGAATGGTTCAGCTTTTTATCCAACACACACACACACACACACACACACACACACATGCTAAATGATGAATGTGATCCTTAGGGATCAAAGCTATAGTAAATATCCTGTTAGGCATCAATGACAAGTCTCCATTTGAGTAAGGAGATGACTGTTCCAATGAGAGCTCAACTGAGCAGTCAAGAGCAGCTGAAAGAAAGACAGACTTTCCAGTTGGTGTCAGTAGTTAGAATAAACTCTTGGAAAAACAGTGCTGCTATCAAACACATTATACTATTTGTTTAATGTAGCCTAGCACTAAACTATTAGTTCACTTGTGCTGCACTCACTCTCTATCTATCTCTCTCATAAGCTGTGTGAAGTTGGCCCCCCCTCAACCCCAAAATGCTGAAATAACACTGCAGTTCATTTGTGCTGTGTTTGTGCTGCTAATATTTCCGTCCAAATCACTCCAAACCACTCCAAACAGTCTTTATCGGACCTGTCTGAAGCTGCTCACCCTCCTCAGACCCAAAATGCTGAAATAACACTGTTCGTTTGTATTGAAAATGTATTTCTAAATTACTCAAAAGCTTTAATAGCACAAACGAAAATATTTACAGCACAAACCAGCACAAACGAACTGCAGTGTTATTTCAGCATTTTGGGTTTGAGGGGGGGGCCAACTTCATGTAGGTTCTCTCATACACACGCGCACACACACACACACACACACACACACACACACACACACACACACACACACAGGAGTCAGGATTGAAAAATTACTGTATATGGATCTCATACCAAATCCAAACACACACATGCTTAACAGACACACAGAGACACAGGATTAAAAAAGTTTGTAATCAGATCTCACACTAAACACAAACAAACACATGCCTAATAGACTGACAAACAGACAGATACCTGTAGGCAAGCAGGTTAGCAATATGTAAACCTCAAAGTGTTTGACAAAGTGCTGTAATGTTTGTTTCCAGGTGGAGTTCCCCAAATCTCAGACATGAGGATTGTGCTGCTGGGATACAGAGTTGCTGGGAAGAGTTCATCAGGAAACACCATCCTGGGCAGAGAGGAGTTTGATACTGTAGGGGGAACAGCTGAGTGTGTGAAGAAGAAGGAGAAGCAGCAGGGAGTCACATCACTCTAGTGGAGGCACCAGGATGGTTTTATGACTGGACTGATGAACAAGAGATTATCCGCAGTGTGTTTCTGTGTCCTCCAGGTCCCCATGCTCTACTCCTGGTCATTAGGCTGGATATGTCATTCACAACGACACACAGAAGAGCAGTGCAGGAAAACCTGGAGCTTCTGGGTAAGAGAGTCTGGAGTCACACTATAGTGCTGTTCCGGAGTGGGGACTGGCTGGGAGACACAAGCATTGAGCAGCACATTGAGAGTGAAGGAGAGGCTCTGCAGTGGGTTGTAGAGAAATGTGGGAACAGGTATCATGTTGTAGACAATGAGAAGAGTGATGGTGGCCAGGTGACAGAGCTGCTGGAGAAGATAGAAGAGATGGTGGCAGGAAATAAGGGTTGTCCTTTCCTGTTGAAGAAAATTATGGAACTTCCTCTTCGATGTTAGTAAACTACTTTCTTCTCTAAATGTATATATTTGTTGCAAAATTACATTTTATGAATGGAAAACAGTTCCACCATTAACAGCTAAGTGATGATCAACTTGTATGTGTAAATGTGTATATTTCACTTTTTCCGGGCAGTCAGAGACCACCTACCTGATGACCATACTGGGAGCAGATCTAGCAATGACTCTGTGTCTGATGTCTCTAAGACCCTGAAGCTCCTCTCTGTGTCTGCCTCCTCCAAGAGCTCTGGCTATGGAACAGGAGACTCTGGAGAGGCAGGGACTGTGATACATCGTGCCAAAGCACAAGGTGATGGTCAGATTGGTCAAAAGATGCTCAATGAAAACATGTTATAACAACTGTTAGTTAACTTATTAATTACACTAAACTGTCACACTAAATATATATGTTGAATCTATTACTTAAACCATTTTCATTAGTCAGAGACAGGAAAGGTTTCTCTGAAATATTTTTACTGAGATGTACCGTTGACACTAACAACCCTAAATGTTGTTATATTTTTCAGTTTTGTTTAACAAAAAGGTTTGCTGTTGGCTTTAAATTCCCAGCATGTTCTCTTGCTTGTAGACTGCGTGAAGGGAGTTCATTTTGTGGATCCAGCTACAATAACTGTGAATAAAAGAGATTGCATTGGAAGGGGATCATATGGAATTGTTTGCACGGGCTCATACCAGGAAACTCCTGTTGCTGTAAAGACCATCTATTTTGAAGAAAGTTCAGTTATCAAAAATGAGTTTCTCATACCCCTGTAAGTGTGTTTTTATTCATTTTGCTAGTTTTAATTCATGGGGCAAATTTTATTTTATTTTTTTTTATTTTTCTAAACTGTACTTTTAAGAGATTGCATTTCTATTTTTTATTTATAAATTATTAGTTTCCCTTTTCAAATATTGGCAAATGCTTACATTGCTGTAAATATTCCTCAGGCGTTTGTCTCACCCCAACATTGTGCGGATGCTGGCTGTAGCCAAAAGTGAGACTGAGATCATCATTGCTAATGAATACATCCATGGGGCCAACCTGCAGCAGATTCTCTTTAAAGACACTTCCATTACGGTGGGTTAATGATAGATTAATGATAGATACTCTAGTAATTATTGTCAGCAAAGTACTCTATACTGATAGATTGTTAAACAAACATTTAATTATTCCTTCAGTTACAAGAAGAGGATAAGTTGTTTGTGGCTCTAGACATATCTATGGCTGTTGGGTACATACATGGAAAAAATATCATCCACCAAGACCTGAAGCCAGCAAATATATTGGTCAGTATCATTTGTTGTAAAAAAAAAAAAAAAAATATTAGTTAAAGATATTCATAATTTTACAGCATGGCAATGAGTGACTCACACTTCAGAGTTTACAATTAATTGACAATATTGATCATTTGACTAACTACATTGTTTCTTGTTTATGCCTTACTCTGATATGATGTTCTGATAAGGGACTCTATATTATCTTCCTGTGGTGTGGGTAGTGACATGGGAGACTGATGTGTGTGTGTCTGTGTTTGTCAGATGGATGACTGGATGAATGAAGTTTGATGGCTGTCTCTCTGTCTTGGATGCTGTAACAATGCAAATGTCTCCACTGCGAGACAAATAAAGGGATATCTCATCTTATTATCTTGTTGTTGTAGATTGCAGCTGATAACAGAAAAGCCTATCTGACTGACTGGGGCATGGCAAACTGCAAGGAAACCATATCAGTGACAGTGGGAAGCCCAATGGGAGGAACATGGCCCTACATGGCCCGTGAGTGTCTGGTCCGGTGCAAGAAGTGCAGCACCATGTCAGACATGTGGTCTCTTGGAATCACTTTTCTGGAGATGTTCACAAACTCTAAACCTTGGGCAACCAGCAACCTTGGACAAATACGTGAGCTTCTTTGTAATCGCCAGAGTCCGCATGCTCTCACTAAATTACAGTCTAATCTTCATGATGTTGTGAAACCACTGATTAATTATGATCCAAAGGCTCGCATGAATGCCAAAAATCTGGTGTTATTGTTGAAATCCAAAGTGGATGTCAGCAAAAGATATGGATTTAAATGGTAGGGAAGGATCTGAAAAAATAATTGTTGTCAGTTGTTTGATGGATAATTCTGAAAAAAAAATGGGTGCTACAGGGTGTACAGTCAAACAGTGATTATGTGTAGTTTCCAGGAAAATGATAAGAGTGCCAGCTTTAAAAACCTTTCAAATGTGGATTGGAAGAGGCTCCTGTAGCCACATATATTTAATATATAACTCAATTGTTTCTTAGTTGGATACATCTGGAAATGATGGGCTATAATGTGATGATATGCAATTGCCATGCAAATGATAAGAGTGATAAGAGCTTTAGAAACTAATCAAATGGAGATGGAGAACAATTTGATTGCAAATGATGTTTCCCAAACACCAACTGTAGGACTAATTCACACCCATTACTCAACCCAGTTGTACTTGTAAGAAATTAGAAAAATGTATAATTGGCACTGTAGTGTGTACAGCACGAAACATTGATTATGTGTAGTTTTCATGCAAATGATAAGAGTGATCAGAGCTTTAGAAACAAATCAAATGGAGATGGAGAACAATTTGATTGCAAATGGTGTTTCCCAAACACCAACTGTAGGACTAATTCACAGCCATTACCCAACCCATTTGTACTTGTAAGAGATTAGAAAATGATAGGCACTGTAGTGTGTTCAGTACAAAACAGTGATTATGTGTAGTTGCCATGAAAATGATAAGAGTGTCAGCATTAAAAAACCTTTCAAATGTGAATGGAGATTATTATGACTGCAAATGTTGTTTCTCAAGCATAGTTTGGGAGAAGCCTCTGCTATAGTCTTTACTCAACCCCCTGGTATTTGTAAGAGATTAGACTTGAAGCCTCCTCACTTGTTCCAGTGTTGCAAATGTAGTCTGGCATAGCCCGCCCATAATACTTCTGTTCATTCATATTCATGGTCTGGAGGTTCTTTAACCTGACATAGCCCGCCCATAATACTTCTGTTCATTTGTATTCATGGTCTGGAGGGTCTTTGACCTGAAGCGATGATAGGGAGGGAGGAGTGCACTCAGTTCTGGTTTGAAATGACTGGACAGCTCGTTATTGGCTGGCTGTCTTGTGACTGACTACCCTCCCCAGAAAACCGTGACCAGACCATGAATACGAATGAACAGAAGTATTATGGGCGGGCCATGTCAGGCTGATGCAAAGCCCCCTCCTCCTCCTCCTCCCCTATTTCCTCCTATGAGCTCATATTACCCTATCTGAATGCCAGTGAACATCACACTGGATCCAATGGTGCCAAAACAATCAATATCGATCAATCAATCTGTATCAATCAATATACACCTTGGTTTATGTGAACAAATCCTAATTTTCATGTACATTGTAATTAGGTTTTAACATTGAAAAAATGATGATGAACTTTAATAAAATTTACTTTGAAAACAATGTTAATATTGTATTGACCTCTAAGAATGTTGAATTTTCTTTCCCTCGCTACTTCTTCGTTTGTTTTGTGTATTGTGTAGGCCTGGTCTGTTTACTTTAATTGTTCCATTCTAATATCACGTCTCTGACTGACTGTTCGGGCTGCTACTTGGACACCTGGGTGCTGAAACCAGCAGTCTGTTCCCCAAATACAGCAATTAAGTGCAAACTGCTTTAGTGGAGGAATTTTAGAATGCTCTTAAAATGCTCAGACATCTTAACATAAGCCTGTCCATGAGCAGCTTGTACCCATTAGTCTTTGCACATTGTTTAATTTTATGCAAATATTTTGGAATCCCTCAATGGTTAATTTCCTTCCTCTACTTTCTGTCAACTTTAAAAATATTTGATGTGACAGAACTGATTGGTCAGCCAATAATCTGTGGAAAGAAACCAAAGCTGTCATTGCCTCAGCACTCAGCAGTGCTAGCCTGGCTATATGTGCATGGGGCGCTAATGTCTTTTTGCACAGGGGGACCCAAATGGCCAGCAACAGTATTGTTTGTATTTCTGCTAATGTCTCCACTCAAACACCAGAAAGTGCAGCATGCCCAGGGACGGATCTAACCTTTCTGCTGCCCTTGGCTAGATTTGAGTTTTGCCTCCTCTTTTCTAGAAATACAAGTGAAAAACGTAAGAAAATAAGTAATACATGTATTTCGATGCCCTGTTGATATTGGATGTCATAGGCGATCACCTAGTTCATCTATGCCTAAAACCGGCCCTGAGCATGCTGGACTTTTTAGAACAGGTGACTTTTGCCCTCTGTGGATAATGGCACGTCCATAAAACATGTTTCTTATCTCTGAATGAGGGCAACAGGACATTTAAACACAGAAGGTTGCTTCTATTGTAGTGAGACACAAACTGCCTTATGAAAGACTGGATATAGAATATCTACACAGTGCACCATTTTACTGTATCTTTGTTTCTTTGTGAAACGTGCACTGGCATATGAGTGATTTTAACAAGAATATTAATGTCTTTTTTGAGGGATTGCTGGTGAGGCCATACTTTTCTGTTGTTTAGCCAGTCTCACTGCCCTGTGATGCATATCAAACCTTGACTGCATTACAGTATCAGGGCACAAAAGCTATACATGACTTGAGTTTATGGGTGAGTTCTATGCAGAAACTGTTGATATAGGGCTTTATATTTTGTTTTATAGGGCTCCTCCTATTTCTACCAAGACATAGATTTCCTGTCTGACGCTCTCCTCTGGGGCTATGGTGATTTTTAAATAGCAACCACTCAAGTCACAACATTTTTGACCTTATTTTGCCTTTCACTTTTGTGGAGGAAGAATGAGCCACCTAGTGGTCACATAGCTCTCATTACAGTATTATGTCGCTGTAGTGAAGAGAACAGTGACCTCAAAGCTGTGTCCAGAGGTCTTCAATTACATTTGCCTGAGGGCCAAATAATAATATAGACATTGTGGAGGCCAGACTTAGCAGAATGTTATAACACTTAGATTTAGGCATGAATTCCGCCCCCATCCATGTGGTTTTATAATTCTAAGATAGAAAAGTCCACAACATCTACTTTGTAGTTTGACAGTTCAGATGATGGATCAATCAAATTAAAATTGGTGGAATCTAGTACATACAGTAGTTTGTGGTTGAGATGATGGAGCCCAGGAACCAGGACAAAGAGGGAATGATCCAAACTGAGCAAATCTATATCTGTATAGGGAATATATATAGATACTGTATATAAATATATATTATAACTATTGTATTAACATTGTTTGAATATTTTTTGTAGAAAGTGTTATTTTTGTTCCAAGTAAACATTACCATTATAAAGAAAAGGAGCCTTTGATTAACTATGTCACAATGGTTTAATGTAAAATACTCGATTCAGCAATGCCTCTGATCACGACTTGGACACCGACAGTGAGAGAGAAGACTTGTGGACCGTGAGCACACCTGCACACACACTCACTTACACACACTCACACTCACACGTGCAGCTCATGTGGAGATGTGTGAGTGTGTGTGTGTGTGTCGCACACGCCCAGAAGGAGTTGGCATGGAAACGCAAGAGGGGCGTGGCTTAAGGCGATGTGTCAGGAGTCATCCTCGTGCTGTGACACTCTTGATCACTGGAACACCAGTAACTAACTAGATACGTCACTGTGAACACCTCCCCCTACTCTCTCCTCCCCCCTCATGGTCACCCACGCCACACACACACACACACACACACGGATCATCTGATATCATCAAGTAATTAAGAGTCCGGGATCAATTTCAAACTTGTTGCCCTGGATGAATGGGTTAGGATTAGGGTTAGGGTTAATGTACATTGATCCAGGGCAAACGTTCGATGTTGATCCTGGTCTCTTAAATACTTGGTGATGTCAGATCTTGCCAGACACACACACACACACACACACACACACACACGTGTGTGTGCCTCAAGAAGGGCCACACACACCCATCACCTCCGACAGACCGGGGTCCCCCAATCTCCGCCGCTGCGGCTGCTGCTGTTGCTATGACGACCAGCCCCAAGGGCCTCGCTGGGCCCTGATTGGTTAAGTAAGGCCACAGCACAGGAAATACAGTATTCCGCCTCCTGAGGCTTCCTCTCCTAGCCATGCTTCAGAATAAGAGTCTTTCATCCCTGTACTGTCAGCCTTCCAAAGAATAAAACCTGACAATCAGAAAGTACACAGCCAATGGGTGGATGTGTTTTATTGGGACTCCCACAGTGTCAGTGGAGTTCACAAAAGCACTTCACTACACAAATAAAAAGCACACAAATACAACCATCTTTACTGCTGAATCTACTTTATATGTAGGCCTTCAGCATTCAACATCTCAGCACAGAACAGACAGAGTGAATATTACAGCTCATCTTACTATTGTTTCATAAAGTGTTTTTTCTTTCCGCTTAAATGTGCTCAATTTAAATCATTTATATGATGGATATCTCAACAATGTCAACATCATTAAATACCTCTTTGGGACATTTCCCTGTTGTGTGTACACTGACTAAAGACAATGATGTGAATTTATATTCATTTATTGGGAGTGAGGTGTGCACACAGGCTCTCTCACAGACACAGACACAAACACACACGTCACGTCAAGTTACTTTATGTTTGATAGAGGTAAACACACACTTGAGTAGTTGAGCTGTGGTTTGGTTGAATAAGGACTAAAAACTGTGAGTTTGCTGAAATAAACATCCAACACGTTTGTCCAGAACATCATCAGCACTGTCTATGTATGAGATCAGCACACTCATTCATGACTGAGTGTGTCAGTGTATCTGAGTGTGTGTCAAGAGTGTGCCAGTGAGTGTGTGTGTGTCATGAGTGTGTGAGTGTGTGTCATTCATGCTCACACTGAGAGGATCAGAACACACACACACACACACACACACACACACACACACACACACACACACACACACACACACACACACACACACACACACGAGCAGAGCTGTGTCAGGGAGCCCCAGGTGTACCTGTGCTGTCCAGATGCAGAAGGCCACACCTGTGGAGACACACACACACACACACACACACACACACACACACGCACACACACACCAAGAGAGGTGCCTAAACTCTGGGTAAAGTGGTGAGCATTAATTCAGTGATCACTGTGAAGTGGGCTGTGGCATTATCATGTCAGTATCAGTATCCTTATTATGTTACAACAGACATACAGTAGACCAACGGTGGCCAAACCTTTTAGTTTGTGGGTCATATGCAGAAAAATCTAAGATGCCAAGGGCCAATTGAAAATTATCAATACAATTTGATATTTAATATCAAGACAATAACAAGTGGACCATAACTAATATTAATTCTAAATTAAACAAAACAAACAGGCCACATCATCATTTTAACACCATGGTGGGCTGCATAAAGACAGCAAAGGGAGGCAATTGCCCCCTGGGTTTTAGTTTGAGCCACTCCTGAAGTAGGCAGAACATGATGATGGAAGTTTATTGGGGCTGAGGGAGTTATATGGTGTTTGCATTATTACTATAAGAAGTGAATTAAGTGGTCAGGTGTGTTTATCTGTTTTTAGCCCTCAGAGCCCTGATTTTATGGGGAGTCAAGAGCAGTAACAACAGTAAGGGACAATAACTTGCCTAGTAAAAGTTCACTGCTGAAGCTTCTGAATGGTTACTTTAAGTTTTCCCTCCATAACAATCTGGAGGAATGAGACATTTACGAGGACAGGCCTAATACTAGTGTTTAACGTTATTTGTGCTACCACTAGATGGCACCATTGAGCTTTGAATAAGACGGCAAGCTGCAGAGGATGTTTTAATTAATTTCACTTTCACTTTTCCTGAGTTGACAGCAGGAAGCGGTTCAAAAAGTTGCAGTAGGCTAAGTAAGCCTAATAGTCCGGTGTTTTTGAAAGATTTTCATAATTTAGCTATTTAGCCATTCAGTGTTTTTTATACAGTGTTTTATAATAATATTGGGCACGGAGGGTAATTTAATAGGCCTATTGCTTTTTTTTTACCAGACATGAATTATAAGGAGTTGCTTCGACGATCGATATGAACGGGCCTAGGCCAATGGTTCATGAAAGATAAACGTTGAGGTAAGGTCAATCAGAGACATTTATAGGAAAACTTTGGGTAAATGCATATTTAAGATGTTCATTGAGTTTATGGAGAACTAATTAGTATCAATAAGTTAGTTAAGGTGCATAAAGTAAAGGCTAACTACCGTGCGTTACAATGCCTGTTGGTAGCCTGTCGTTGCAGTTGTAGCCAATGTTTGAGGTTTGTGCTTTGGTAAATCTCGTAAGGCTGTGTGTCGGTATGTGCAGGTGTGTGCTCTATCCAACAAGTTCATTTAGCCTTATGCTATTATTTTAGGGATTTTAGTTACTAATAGGTTGTTTTGTGCAGGCAAAATTTTGTAGGCTACATTTAGACATAATAGTTTATTGTATCCAAAGGGCAACATGTAGCCTACCTCTGCGGTCTGGTCAAGGTCCGCTCATTGTGATGTTGATGTGTAGGTGAGAACAGGTTAGGGCTACGATTAAAAGCAAAGAATAAGATGATTGATCCCTGTTATTATTATTACATGAGGGAAGAGTGGGGTAATGTAATGCTGTATAGATCTCAGCAGGTTCCTGCTCCAAACAGCCATTTCTGTAGCCTGACATAGCCCGACCATAATACTGCTGTTCATCCGTATTCATGGTCTGGGAACGGTCCTCTTGGGCGTGTTTATATCGGTAGAGAGTCTACCGGCCAATAAGCGACGCTGATTAGACGAGCTGTCCAATTGTTTCAAACCAAAAGTGAATACCCTCCCCCCCGCAGTACAATCGCGTAAGGTTAAAGAACCTCCAGACCATGAATACGAATGAACAGCAGTATTATGGTCGGGCTATGTCAGGCTACCATTTCTGCATGTGGATGTGAAGTTATTAGTTCCAGTGCAGATGAATGTGAGTGAGCTGTAGAATGGGACCATGGGGTCTAGTTACCGTCCCTGTTCACCTCTGTTAGCGCTGCTTGCAGTTCTGTTAGCTCACGTCAGGCTAATGCAGTAAATCTACAGACAATGTATGTTGAGCTGGCCTGCTCAAATATGCAATGATTGATTACACTGTGAGAGTATCACCAAATTTGAAAAAAATACTTAACATGAAGGCTCATGGAAATATTATATCATTAATATTATCAGTTATAATATTTATATTAAATATTATATTAAGTATCAGTTTCAAGTAAGGTTGACAGTGTTTGGGGTGCAGGGTAAACGCCATGTCATGTTCATGACAGGCTCATGCCTCTCTTATGTCAGGATCCTTACTGTCTACTAAAGTAAAATGTAGTTAGTGACTGATGTAAGCTACAGTGGAAGAAATGCTGGATGGGTATTTAAAATGCCTCACTTGAAAGCATGAAGCAGGAGGAAGAACATATTCTCTCCCTAAAGGAAAAGGGCATTTAGCCATATTGAGGGTTTTGTTAAAGTGTATTTGCCATTTTTTATCAACTGTAAATAATGCTGTCATTTATTCCTGTTCGTCTTTATTCAGAAGCTGCTGCTGCTTGCTGCTATGAATCAGTCCTACAGTTTAAACAGAGAACTTTAAGAGAGGAGAGCAGAGAGGAAGATGAAGAAGCAGAGACAGAATCACACATCAGCAGCAGGTGACACAAACACACACACACACACACACACACACACACACACAAACACACACAGACATGCACACACAATAGAAAAGGAAGGGAGGCAGAAATGGACAAACCATTTGTAAATACTGTATGAATACTGTGTCTTATAAAATCTGTTAAAAGTTATTAAGTATTCAGAATCACTTTAAAGGCCTCTGAACACAAGCAACAGCATTGCAGGAGCACTTTCAAATTCAACCATTTTGTTTGCCTGTAGCGCAAATATAGTATATTAGCCTGTGGCATCACCAATGGATATTAATGACCGGATGTGACAAAATAGATTTCAATCCTAATCAACAGGCGGTGGTGGCAGAGTTCAGTACTGGTGTGTGTGATTGCCTTAAGACATTGAGACTCTGCTGGGGTGCAATAATGACATGTAATGTGTTTGACAGATTGCAATTATATTTGTTTCCAGGTGGAGTTCCACAAATTTCAGACATGAGGATTGTGCTGCTGGGAAACAGAAATGGAGGGAAGAGTTCATCAGGAAACACCATCCTGGGCAGAGAGAAGTTTGATACTGTAGGGAGAACAGCTGAGTGTGTGAAGAGAGAAGGAGAAACAGCAGGGAGACACATCACTCTAGTGGAGGCACCAGGATGGTGGAAGAATGTCACTGTAGAGAAAACTCCTGAACGTGATAAACGAGAGATTATCCTCAGTGTGTCTCTGTGTCCTCCAGGACCCCATGCTCTACTCCTGGTCATTAATGTGAGTGAGTCATTCACAGAGATACACAGAAGAGCAGTGCAGGAACACTTAGAGCTTCTGGGTGAGAGAGTCTGGAGTCACACTATAGTGCTGTTCACCTATGGGGACTGGCTGGGAGACACAAGCATTGAGCAGCACATTGAGAGTGGAGGAGAGGCTCTGCAGTGGCTTGTAGAGAAATGTGGGAACAGGTATCATGTTGTAGACAATGAGAAGAGTGATGGTGGCCAGGTGACAGAGCTGCTGGAGAAGATAGAAGAGATGGTGGCAGGAAAGGGTGGCCATGGCTTTGATTTTGACAGACATGTTTGTAACAAACTCCAAAAGAAGAAGAAGGAAGAAGAGAGAAGAGCAGAGGAGAGGAAGATGAAGGTGCAGAAGCAGAGAGAGACTCTCAGATCATCAGCAGGTGAGAGAATGGATCAGCTTTTCATCCAACACACACACACACAAACACACTCATACAAACACACACACACACACACACAGTAGTAGACAAAGATAGAGAATCCCACATCATCAGCAGGTCAGACACACACACACACACACACACACACACACACACACACACACACACACACACACACACACACAGTAGACAAAGATAGAGAATCCCACATCATCAACAGGTATGACACGCACACAAACACACACACACACACACACACACACACACACACACACACACACACACACACACACACACACACAAATAAACAGAAACAGTCCAGCTGTAAAACACATTACACTATTTATTGTATACAGCCCAACACTAACATACATGTATGAGTTCACTTGTGCTGCTCTCATTTCTCACCCTCTTTACACACCCACACACACACACACACACACACACACACACACACATGCACACACACACACACACACAAACAGACACGCACACACACACACACGCACACACACACACACACACACACAGACTCACACAGACAGACTCACACTACGCGCACACACACACACACACACACACACACACACACACACAGAGTGTGAGAGAGAGAGAGAGATAGGCAAACATTTTACCAATATGAATATGTAAACCCCAATGTGTTTGACAGAGTGCTGTGCTATCTGTTTCCAGGTGGAGTTCCACTAATGTCACACATGAGGATTGTGCTGCTGGGAATCAGACGTGCTGGGAAGAGTTCATCTGGAAACACCATCCTGGGCAGAGAGGAGTTTGGTACTGTAGGGAGAACAGCTGAGTGTGTGAAGAGAGAAGGAGAAACAGCAGGGAGACACATCACTCTAGTGGAGGCACCAGGATGGTGGAGTAGCTACACTGTAGCACAAACTCCTGAACGTGATAAACGAGAGATTATCCTCAGTGTGTCTCTGTGTCCTCCAGGACCCCATGCTCTACTCCTGGCCATTGATGTGAGTGACTCATTCACAGAGACAAAGAAAAGAGCAGTGCAGGAACACCTGGAGCTTCTGGGTGAGAGAGTCTGGAGTCACACTATAGTGCTGTTCACCAGTGGGGACTGTCTGGGAGACACAAGCATTGAGCAGCACATTGAGAGTGGAGGAGAGGCTCTGCAGTGGCTTGTAGAGAAATGTGGGAACAGGTATCATGTTGTAGACAATGAGAAGAGTGATGGTGGCCAGGTGACAGAGCTGCTGGAGAAGATAGAAGAGATGGTGGCAGGAAAGGGTGGCCATGGCTTTGATTTTGACAGACATGTTTGTAACAAACTCCAAGAGAAGAAGAAGGAAGAAGAGAGAAGAGCAGAGGAGAGGAAGATGAAGGTGCAGAAGCAGAGAGAGACTCTCAGATCATCAGCAGGTGAGAGAATGGGTCAGCTTTTCACCTAGCACACACACACGCACGCACACACGCACGCACACACACACACACACACACAACACACACCAACACACACACACACACACACACACCGGCGGAAACATAACCTCGGAGGTAACAAATTCATTGGTTTGTGAAGTTACAGCTATTAGCTATTTGAAGCAATTAGGTAAGAGAATGTTACAGCTGTGTGTCCAACACATGTGCACGCAAACACACACACACACACACACACACACACACACACACACACACACACACAGGGAGAGGTAAATGATGAATATGATTCTTAGGGGACAAAGCTATTTATTTTCCAGTTAGCCACCAATGAAAAGTTGAGTAAGGAGATGACTGTTCCAATGAGAGCTCATCAGCAGTCAAGAGCAGCTGAAAGCAAGACAGACTTTCCAGTAGGTGTCAGTAGCTAGAATAAAGCAGAACAAAAGTTAGTCCACACCTTCATGGTTAGTAGGGTAGATGTTACTGGGGTAAGTGAGAAAGTGAGGTTAGTGTTAGTGGGCACATATGGATATGGGTCCTTTGTGGAAAAGGTTTCTGGGATGATCTTTTGCCACCTGGCCCTGGTTCTTACTTTGTGGACATATATGGTGTGTCAGAGCTGTAGAAAGGGGGCGGGATATGAAAAAGGGAACACAGGATTGGATGAGTATAATCCAATTAAAACAGCTTATGGCGTTGCTAGGAAACATAAATACACTGCTACAATATCAGCAGGGGAGAGAATAGTTCAGAGTTTTTAATTCCAGCACTGGACATGTAAATTAACACTTTACAGTTCATATGTTCATTATCTCTCCTATGCCTCTCCTATGAAGTTATTACCCACCAACGTAATAACTTCCCACCAATGTAATGAACCATCTATGTAATAAAATGATACAATTTTAAATTTAATAATCCTGATAGTGGAATAATTTCCCATCATTCCCAATAATAATTATGTTAAAAAGAACAAAGGAGCCGAGTGCTCGCAGTGATTTGTCGTGTAAACTCCAGATGGTATGGTGGTGCTCTTAGAGTTTGATTACTTATTCTATTATAGAGTTTGATTACTTTATAGAGTTTGATTACTTATTCTATTATAGCACTTGCCAGCCCTAGGCACTCACGCGGTGAGCAGGAAAAAGTTTTTGTATAAAAACCTGTGTCGGAATACTGTCACTACAGTTGAATATGCGCTCTGACTGTTCATTACATTGTAGTCAAGTTGCACGTTTAGCACCCCGGAGACCCGGGTTTGAGACCGGGAGGGGTCACTGTTCTCTCCCTTCGCTACAAAACCCCTCAATAATTATGTTGTTGGCAGGAATTTTTTACATTGGTGGGAACAATTAAAAGACTTATTTGAAAACTCTCCCACATACTATGAGTTACCGACTTTGTGAAATAGTTTTCAGATGTAACAGCATATGTAGCAAGAGTCTTAGCTGTGTGAATTTAAAACCTGATACAATGGCATGCCATTCTCCCATGTTTATTCAGTTTTCATTGATAAAGGGTGATTTGTACAGTATGTGCATGTTTTACACTAATAACCATTTTATTCATCCTCACCACAGCTGACAATACTTGAATGAATGACACAAACTTTCTCTGTTTGACCCCTAACATTAGATTAGATGGAGATGCACCAATGCTTTCTGAGTTTCCAATTACAATACAATAATATCCCATAAATGTAATTAATCCTTTAGCCTAGTTGATGATCCACTAACATAATGAAATGATGCAGTTTTAAATGTAATGTTTAAATGTAACACAAACTTTCTCAGTTTGGCTCCTAACATTAGATTAGATGGAGATGAGAACCAATGTTTTCTGAGTTTCCAATTACAATACAATAATCTCCCATAAATGTAATTAATCCTTTAGTTGATGAAATTGTGAATTATATCTGAGTGTATATTTGAGTATGAGTAGTATTTGAGTATATTTGTGATAAAACTGTAAAAATATTCACAAATATAGCCCCCCCTACACATATATTAGCTAATGTTGTGAACTGGCTCTTATTCTACCATCAGGCCTCATTCACATCCAATCAGTGCATTCCCAGTCTGTAAGCGCTGCTGTTGGTTCAGTTCAGGGTACGTGTGCATCTATGTTCACACCTGAAACAGTTTCCTGTGTGAACCAGCTCTCATCTAAAGTCTATGGAGACTGTGTAATACAGTGTGTGTGTGATATGCATAACACACACACGCACACGCACACACACACACACACACACACACACACACACACACACACACACAATATAAAAGGGACAGAGTGAGAGCTGTGCTGTGCTGCTGTGTCTGACATACATGTAGTGTGCATGGTCTAATGTGTGTTTGCATGCTTTTGGTCTGAAAACGGACCATAAAAGTGTCCCGCTGCAAATGCACAGATTAGAGTGTGAATGAGACTCAGATTCTGGAAGATTTCAAAGTTCTCAATCTGAAAGTTCTCAAACTCAATCTGTAGACCAAACACAATCTGTATAGTCTGGTTATGAACCATAGACCAAACTCAATCTGTGTAGTCTGGACACGAACCATAGACCAAACTCAATCTGTGTAGTCTGGACACGAACCATAGACCAAACTCAATCTGTATAGTCTGGATATGAACCATAGACCAAACTCAATCTGTATAGTCTGGTTATGAACCATAGACCAAACCCAATCTGTATAGTCTGGCCATGAACAATAGACCAAACTCAATCTGTATAGTCTGGTTATATGAACCATAGACCAAACTCAATCTGTATAGTCTGGCTATGAACCATAGACCAAACTCAATCTGTATAGTCTGATTATGAACCATAGACCAAACTCAATCTGTATAGTCTGGTTATGAACCATAGACCAAACTCAATCTGTATAGTCTGGTTATGAACCATAGACCAAACTCAATCTGTATAATCTGGCTATGAACCATAGACCAAACTCAATCTGTATAGTCTGGTTATGAACCATAGACCAAACTCAATCTGTATAGTCTGGTTATGAACCATAGACCAAACTCAATCTGTAGCCTATAGTCTGGTTATGAACCATAGACCAAACTCAATCTGTATAGTCTGGCTATGAACCATAGACCAAACTCAATCCTGGGCAGAATCAGGGGTGTCAAACTGCCACTGCACACAGTAGGATAACTCTACAACCAATCAGAGGAGTGAACAAGATGACAATGCTGATTCAAAATGTTCAAATGACTGCTGTTGTTGGCTGAGCCTGCCCAACAACTGTCCAGATATTTCAAGCACCCCTTCAGTTCCCTGCTTGCCAGGAAGGTGCTGGTGCTGTGTAGGGCTGTGCAATTCATTGAATTTTGAATTCATTGAATTCATTGTGATATAGATTTCTGAGTCAAACAATCTCCAAACTAATATAGTTGAAGCGATTATTTAGCATTTTTCATTGTACAGTAGCCTACATATCTAACTGGCACTCGCTGACTCAATGTCTATCAAGCGAGCCACTCTGTTAAAAAATAACAAATTTCTGGCGGCCTACGATAACATCTGATAATGTCTGTAAAGCTGTTCATTTTGTACATTGAAGAGATGCAACCTGAGGCGTATTTCACAAAACCAGAGTAAGTAGATTCAAGATAAGTGATGAAAAAAGGGCTTGAATGGTGTGACATTACAGGCTGTGTGTGAGGCAATGCACAGATCTACAAAACAAATTCATAATTTGGGTAGAGCGTGAGGAAAGGAAACTGGCAAGTGGGGGCGGAGGCGGCGGGCAGCAGAGGGAGATTGGAGAGGGCCGCACAGGAGATTCACTTTTTTTCTGGACCACTGTATTGCTTTTTGCATATTAACATGCTTAAGACATTTTCTATATAGGCTATCGTTACTAGTAGCCTATTGGGATGATTTTTCACAACCCAGATTTTTGGTGTCCTCTCAGCCACTTGGTGCCCTATGAGCAGTGGGTTACCTGCATGTGTGGAGTCCCAGCACTGCTCACAAACATCTGAAATCTTGCATGACCACTAGTGAAACATTTCACACACACAACTAAAATGCTTTCATAAACTAAAATGCTTTCATACACACAATTGGAAAGTGTTCATGCAGATTGCTAAACATCCTGTCATATATTTGTTTCCAGGTGGAGTTCTCCAAATCTCAGACATGAGGATTGTGCTGCTGGGAATCAGAAATGCAGGGAAGAGTTCATCAGGAAACACCATCCTGGGCAGAGAGGAGTTTGATACTGTAGGGAGAACAGCTGAGTGTGTGAAGAGAGAAGGAGAAACAGCAGGGAGACACATCACTCTAGTGGAGGCACCAGGATGGCCAGCTAACTACGACTGTAGAACAAACTCCTGAACGTGATAAACGAGAGATTATCCTCAGTGTGTCTCTGTGTCCTCCAGGACCCCATGCTCTACTCCTTGTCATTAGAGTGACTAGCTCATTCACAGAGACATGAGAAAAGAGCAGTGCAGGAACACCTGGAGCTTCTGGGTGAGAGAGTCTGGAGTCACACTATAGTGCTGTTCACCTAGAGGGGACTGTCTGGGAGACACAAGCATTGAGCAGCACATTGAGAGTGGAGGAGAGGCTCTGCAGTGGGTTGTAGAGAAATGTGGGAACAGGTATCATGTTGTAGACAATAAGAAGAGTGATGGTGGCCAGGTGACAGAGCTGCTGGAGAAGATAGAAGAGATGGTGGCAGGAAAGGGTGGCCATGGCTTTGATTTTGACAGACATGTTTGTAACAAACTCCAAGAGAAGAAGAAGGAAGAAGAGAGAAGAGCAGAGGAGAGGAAGATGAAGGTGCAGAAGCAGAGAGAGACTCTCAGATCATCAGCAGGTGAGAGAATGGGTCAGATTTTCATTCAAAACACACACACACACACACACACACACACACACACTAAATGATGAATATGAAAAGTTGATGAAAAGTTAGTCCACCCCTTCATGGTTAGTAGGGTAGATGTTACTGGGGTAAGTGAGAAAGTGAGGTTAGTGTTAGTGGGCACATATGGATATGGGTCCTTTGTGGAAAAGGCTTCTGGGATGATATTTTGCCACCTGGCCCTGGTTCTTACTTTGTGGACATATATGTGTGTCAGAGCTGTAGAAAGGGGGCGGGATATGGAGAAGAGAACACATGGATTGGATGAGTAAAATCTAATCAAAACAGCCTCTAGCGTTGCTAGGAAACATAAATACACTGCTACAATATCAGCAGGTGAGAGAATGGTTCAGAGTTTTTTAATTCAAGCACTGGACGTGTAAATTAACACTTTACAGTTAATATGTCCATTATCTCTCCTATGTTTCTCCTATGAAGTTATTACTCACCATCTTAATAACTTCCCACCAATGTAATGAATCACCAACGTAATAAAATTATGCAGTTTTGAAATGTAATAATCCTGACAATAGAATAATTTCCCATCATTCCCAATAATTATGTTAAAAAGAACAAAGGAGCCGAGTGCTCGCAGTGATTTGTCGTGGTAAACTCCAGATGGTATGGTGGTGCTCTTAGAGTTTGATTACTTATTCTATTATAGAGTTGATTACTTTATAGAGTTTGATTACTTATTCTATTATAGCACTTGCCAGCCCTAGGCACTCACGCGGTGAGCAGGAAAAAGTTTTGTATAAAAACCTGTGACGGAGTACTGTCACTACGGTTGAGTATGCACTCTGACTGTTCATTACATAGTGGTCAAGTTGCACGTTTAGCACCCCGGAGACCCGGGTTTGAGACCGGGAGGGGTCACTGTTCTCTCCCTTCGCTACAAAACCCCTCAATAATTATGTTGTTGGCAGTAATCTTTTACACTGGTGGGAACAATTAAAAGACTTATTTGAATACTCTCCCACATACTATGAGTTACCGATTTTGTGAAATTGTTTTCAGATGTAACAGCATATTTGGCAGTGAGTTCATTTCTAACAGTGTAGCAGTCTTAGTTGTGTGAATTTAAAACCTGATACAATGGCATGCCATTCTCCCATGTTTATTGAGTGTTCATTGATAAAGGGTGATTTGTACAGTATGTTCATGTTTTACACTAATAACCATTTTATTCATCCTCACTACAGCTGACAATACTTGAATGAATGACACAAGTTTTCTCAGTTTGGCCCTAACATTAGATTAGATGGAGATGAGAACCAATGCTTTCCAAGTTTCCAATTACAATACAATAATCTCCCATAAATGTAATTAATCCTTTAGCTTTTATCACCTACAAAGGTTTATGTTTGAGTATATTTGAGTATATAAGTGTAATATTTGAGTATATTTATGGCAAAACTGTAAAAATGTTCATAAACATAGCCCCCCCTACACATATATTAGCTAATGCTGTGAACTGGTACTTATTCTACCATCAGGCCTCATTCACATCCAATCAGTGCATCATTCCCAGTCTGTAACCGCTGCTGTTGGTTCAGTTCAGGGTACGTGTGCATCTATGTTCACACCTGAAACAGTTTCCTGTGTGAACCAGCTCTCATCTAAAGTCTATGGAGACCGTATTATACAATGTGTGACACACACACACACACACACACACACACACACACACACACTACAATATAAAATGGACAGAGTGAGAGCTGTGCTGTGCTGCTGTGCCTAACACACATGTAGTGTGCATGGTCTAATGTGTTTGCATGTTTTTGGTCTGAAAACGGACCATAAAAGTGTCCTGCTGCAAATGCACAGATTGGAGTGTGAATGAGACTCAGATTCTGGAAGATTTGGAAGTTGAATGAAGTGAAAACTTCTAGATGAGAACATTAAGTTTTTTTTCTGGTTTGATTTTGGTGTGTGTGTGTGTGTGTGTGAAAGCTTCTAAATGCAATGAAGTTTCAAGTAGTTTCAAGAAGGTTTTCTGAGATGAATTTGGTTTCACTGTGGAATGGCATGAAGGGGCGTGGCCTAGTCTGGATGGAGAGAATGGGCAGGGCAAAGGAAGCAGAGTTCTGAGTGTTTTCCCGCCACCATTCAGCTCCACTCATATAGCCTGACAAGTATGTAACTATAACATTATAACGTATAGTCTGGACACGAACCATACACCAAACTCAGTCCTGGGCGGAATGGATTCAATTCAATTTAATTTGTTGAGCGCACAATACAATACATTATCTTGCAGTGCTATACAGACAGTCTGGGAAGGATCCATGAGTAACTGCATTAAAGGTATTGGGGGTGGAATACTAATTACAGCTGTCTTTTAAGCATCAGCCGTTGTAAAGGGAACATTTATATTGCAATTGGCAACAGTTGCACACATATTCCCCGCTCCTGATCAATAAAACACATGCATTCTGTCTTCATAAGGAGCCCTTTAAGCCCTGTAATCACTACCTTGTTCCCATTCTCTCTGATGTGGAATGTGGGATTTGCTTTGTTGCTTTCTCACGCGCCTGTAGAACCAAAGTTATTTCACAGTGAAATATTTTCACGGATGTTGCCAGCTGAAATTGTGCTTGTAGAATTGTGATGCCTTCACTTTAAACCACTCTGCCACAATTAGAAGCGCCACCAGGTCCCAGGTGTCTATATATATTGCCATGCTATGTACATTGGACACACTTGTTCAATAAAGCTCTAACGGTGTTCTCTCCTACCAAGTTGTCTGTAGCTTTTTACAGTGCTGATCAGTGTTAAAAACATTTCTGCCTCAGATAGGCTGCTGTGTGACAGTAGGTTGTGAGTTATAGACTGCGGGACAAACACTGAACTTCACACTCTCAACATTTAAGGGCTACACGATGTAAGCCCGTTGCTCTCTTCTTTACTTTACTTTACTTTATTTTTCAGGACATTGCACATTGATGAACATGTATACATGTAAATGTGCCAGATTATAGCACAATGGCTAATTTCCATCTAGTATTTTCCAAATAGTATTTAACCACTCTAATGGTTAAATACTATTTTTTTTTTTTTTTTACGTTTGTCCTAGGCTATCAGTGAAATACTTTTAATCAAACCCACCTTGACAGAGTCAACATGTTGTCGGAAAGCAAGCTTACATCTCGAGCACAGCAAAAAGTTTTCACCTTCTTGAATTTCCACACACTTTTTGCACTTCTGTCCCCATCACAAATACTGGCTTTCTCAAATCCAACTCCATCGGCATGGTTCATCCACAATCTTATGTTTCACATACTAATCTATAGGAGAGGCAATTTTTGTTTTGTTTTGTTTTTACACATGACAATTTGCAGTCTTTTATTGAAGTAAGTGTTTGGAAACACCTGCCGCAATGATTTTCTGTTGGAGGAAGTTTGATTTTGCATTTTATTTTTATTTCATTTTGCATTTTTTTAAAGCTGCAATTCAGAGATTCAACTTATCAAATTGGTGTGGCCTTTTATTAATATTTAACAACAACAACAAAAATCAGCCTTAAGCTGACATGGCAGCAAGGCTCAGACTGTGCCCCTGGCCTTATGCTATGTGTGAAACCGAGTCTCTCTAGTAGAAGTTTGTTAAAGCTTTAATTTCTCTGCTCTGTCTAAGCTGTGATAAAGTGAGTAGCCTACTTTTTGCAGTTATATGATTTTAGCTCAGGTAGAAGGGAGCAAATGTAAAAATAGCTCACATTACCCCTCTCTAGCATGAATAGTGAAACCTCACACAACTAAAATGTTTTCATACACACCAGTGAAAGGTGTTCACACAGATTGCTAGAAAACATACATTATTTATATATGTGTATATTTGTTTCCAGGTGGAGTTCCCCAAATCTCAGACATGGGGATAGTGGTGCTGGGAGCCAGACAGGAAGGGAAGAGTTCATCAGGAAACACCATCCTGGGCAGAGAGGAGTTTGATACTGTAGGGAGAACAGCTGAGTGTGTGAAGAGAGAAGGAGAAACAGCAGGGAGACACATCACTCTAGTGGAGGCACCAGGATGGTGGAGTAGCTACACTGTAGCACAAACTCCTGAACGTGATAAACGAGAGATTATCCTCAGTGTGTCTCTGTGTCCTCCAGGACCCCATGCTCTACTCCTGGTCATTAGGGTGACTAGCTCATTCACAGAGACACGCAGAAGAGCAGTGCAGGAACACCTGGAGCTTCTGGGTGAGAGAGTCTGGAGTCACACTATAGTGCTGTTCACCAGAGGGGACTGTCTGGGAGACACAAGCATTGAGCAGCACATTGAGAGTGGAGGAGAGGCTCTGCAGTGGCTTGTAGAGAAATGTGGGAACAGGTATCATGTTGTAGACAATAAGAAGAGTGATGGTGGCCAGGTGACAGAGCTGCTGGAGAAGATAGAAGAGATGGTGGCAGGAAAGGGTGGCCATGGCTTTGATTTTGACAGACATGTTTGTAACAAACTCCAAGAGAAGAAGAAGGAAGAAGAGAGAAGAGCAGAGGAGAGGAAGATGAAGGTGCAGAAGCAGAGAGAGACTCTCAGATCATCAGCAGGTGAGAAAATGGATCAGCTTTTCATCCAACACACACGCACACACACACACCATCAGCAGGTGAGAGAATGTTACAGCTTTTTACACTCTCAAACACACACACACACACACACACACACACACACAAACAGACCATCAGCAGTTGAGAGAATGTTAGCTTTTTGTCCAGCACACACACACACACACGCACACATGCATGCACACACACACACACACACACACAAACACAGAGAGAGAGAGAGACACACACACACACACACACACACACACACACACACACACACACGATAAATGATGAATATGATCCTTAGGGACCAAAGCTAGTAATTATCCAGTTCAGCACCAATGAAAAGTCTCCATTTGAGTAAGGAGATGACTGTTCCAATGAGAGCTCATCAGCAGTCAAGAGCAGCTGAAAGCAAGACAGACTTTCCAGTAGGTGTCAGTAGCTAGAATAAAGCAGAACAAAAGTTAGTCCACACCTTCATGGTTAGTAGGGTAGATGTTACTGGGGTAAGTGAGAAAGTGAGGTTAGTGTTAGTGGGCACATATGGATATGGGTCCTTTGTGGAAAAGGCTTCTGGGATGATGATCTTTTGCCACCTGGCCCTGGTTCTTACTTTGTGGACATATATGGTGTGTCAGAGCCATTGGGTCAGAGCTGTAGAAAGGGGGCGGGATATGAAAATGGGAACACGGGGCCTCTGGGTCGAAAGGAAGCTGGTCCTGGTATGTGGCTCCGGAGAGGTTGGTCAGCATCTGCTAGTGGGTAGGGGTTGCGGGGTTGCCCCCCCCCCCCCCCCCACACACACACACACACACATTTTATATAATTTATTTGATTCCACCTTACAATCCACTTTCCATCAGGAAACAAATATTCTGAATAATCCAACAGATTAACACAGTTCACAAGTTATGTGTTTAAAGCTCATGGGTACAAGAAACATCTTCTTTTCCAAATAAACATACTGCCTATAATTGCTGATATAGAGCAGTACTTTGCCAATTGTTTGGCCTTTGATTTATGTAGCCCCCCCAATACGAAGTCCACAAACCACCAACCTGTGCACATGACCTAAACTGCCAAACACTAGGACAATAAGTTGGCATTTATATCCTAAATTCTCAATTACAATGACTAATGGCTGATATTTTAAGGTTTTTATACACACATAAATTAGCTAATGTTGTGAACTGGTACTTATTCTACCATCAGGCCTCATTCACATCCAATCAGTGCATTCACAGTCTGTAAGCACTGCTGTTGGTTCAGTATAGGGTACGTGTGCATCTATGTTCACTCCTGAAACAGTTTCCTGTGTCAACCAGCTCTCATCTAAAGTCTATGGAGACCGTATTATACAATGTGTGACATGCACACACACACACACACACACACACACACACACACACACACACACACACACACACACACACAATATAAATGGGCAGAGTGGGAGCTGTGCTGTGCCTAACACACATGTAGTGTGAATGGTCTAATGTGTTAGCATGTTTTTGGTCTGTGTCCGGCTGCAAATGCACTGATTGGAGTGTGAACGAGACTCAGATTCTGGAAGATTTGGAAGTTGAATGAAGCTTCTAGATGAGAACATGACGTTTGGTGTGTGTGTGTGTGTGTTTGTGTGTGTGTGTGTGAGTGTGTGAGAAAGCTTCTAGATGAGAGCATGAAGTTTTTTTTCTGTGTTGAATTTGGTCTGAGTGTGGAGTGTGTTTGTGTGTGTGTGTGGGAGTGAAAGCTTCTAGATGAGAGCATGAAATTTTTTCTGTGTTGAATTTGGTCTTAGTGTGTGTGTGTGTGTGTGTGTGTGTGTGTTGAGTTTGGTCTGAGTGTGGAACGGCATGAAGGGGCGTGGCCTAATCTGGATTTGAGAGAATGGGCGGGGCAGAGGAAGCAGGGTTCTGAGCGTTTTCCCGCCACCACTCAGCTCCGCTCACATAGCCTGACAAGTCTGTAACTATAACATTAAAATATATAGTCTGGACACGAACCATAGACCAAACTCAATCTGTATAGTCTGGATATGAACCATAGACCAAACTCAATCTGTATAGTCTGGCCGTGAACCATAGACCAAACTCAATCTGTATAGTCTGGCTATGAACCATAGACCAAACTCAATCTGTATAGTCTGGATATGATCCATAGACCAAACTCAATCTGTATAGTCTGGACACGAACCATAGACCAAACTCAATCTGTATAGTCTGGACACGATCAATAGACCAAACCCAATCTGTATAGTCTGGTTATGAACCATAGACCAAACTCAATCTGTATAGTCTGGTTATGAACCATAGACCAAACTCAATCTGTATAGTCTGGCTATGAACCATAGACCAAACTCAATCTGTATAGTCTGGATATGAACCATAGACCAAACTCAATCTGTATAGTCTGGATATGAACCATAGACTAAACTCAATCTGTATAGTCTGGGTAATATGAACCATAGACTAAACTCAGTCAGCACCCGTGAGTAACAGGTTTATACAGACTTTACAGGAAGCACCCGTGATATGAGTAACTGGCTTAAAGGTAGGCCTATTGATAGTGTAATACTAATTACAGCTCCCTTTTATGCATCAGGCATTGTGGTAAAATTTAGATTGCAATTGTCTCCTGATCAATGAAATACATGCATGCATTCTGTCGTCTTAAGTGGACATTTAAGCCCTGTAGCCACTACCTTGCTCCAATTCTCTCTACTGTGAAATGGGAAATTTGCAAGAGGCAATATTTTTTGTTCTGTTTTTACACAACAATTTTCAGTCTTATGTTGAAGTCAGTGTTTTGAAACACTTGCCGCAACAATTTTCTGTTGGTGGAAGTTTGATTTCACATTTCATTTTGCATGTTTTTTAACCAGCAATTCAGAGAACCAAATTATCAAATTGGTGTGGCCTTATAATAATATTTAACACAAAAATAGCATTGAGGCTCAGACTGTCCCGGCCTTATGCTGACTAAATAGAAGATGTGTGAAACTGAGTCTGTCTGGTGGAAGTTTGCTAAAGCTACTCTGGTCTGTCTAAGCTGTAATAAAGTGAGACACAAGACCACTTTTTACTTTTTACTGTTATATGATTTTCACTCGGCTAGATGGGAGCAAATGTACATTATTACCCCTCTCTTGCATGAATAGTGAAACCTTGTAATTGTACACAACTAAAATGCTTTCATACACACCATTTAAAGGTGTTCACACACATTGCTAGAAACCATCCTTTTTTGTACATATGTTTCCAGGTGGAGTACCACAAATGTCAGAAATGGGGATTGTGCTGCTGGGAGCCAGACCAGCAGGCAAGAGTTCATCAGGAAACACCATCCTGGGCAGAAAGGACTTTGGTACCTCAGGGAGAACAGCTGAGTGTGTGAGCAATGAAGGCAGAACAGCAGGGAGACGCATCACTGTAGTCGACACACCAGGATGGTTTTCTAACCACACCGCAGCACAAACTCCTGAACGTGATAAACGAGAGATTATCCTCAGTGTGTCTCTGTGTCCTCCAGGACCCCATGCTCTACTCCTGCTCATCAGGGTGACTAGCTCATTCACAGAGACAAAGAAAAGAGCAGTGCAGGAACACCTGGAGCTTCTGGGTGAGAGAGTCTGGAGTCACACTATAGTGCTGTTCAACAGTGGGGACTGGCTGGGAGACACAAGCATTGAGCAGCACATTGAGAGTGGAGGAGAGGCTCTGCAGTGGCTTGTAGAGAAATGTGGGAACAGGTATCATGTTGTAGACAATAAGAAGAGTGATGGTGGCCAGGTGACAGAGCTGCAGGAGAAGATAGAAGAGATGGTGGCAGGAAATAAGGGCTGCCCTTTCCTGTTGGGGCAAAGTAGAGAATACCCTCCAGACTGTAAGTACATTTCCTTTATAGGCTTTCTTTTTCACGTTTTAACAGTGCTGGTGCCATGGCCACACAGAGGAGGCACTGCCTGTAGGGCATCTGATGCTGGCTAAAGGACATCTACCATGAGATTTACTATTACAGATGCCTAATTCAGTGCATGTCTTACAGTTTAGTTGAGATTGAACTACAATTTAGAACTACAATTTGTTCTTACTGTACATAGACCTGCACATGCACCACTTCATCCTCACGCACCAGAATGAACTAAAAAGTGAATCGCTGGTGTAAATCTGAAATAAACAATGTCAGTCTACTCATAGCTCAAATAGTGCCGAAAAAGAGGTTTTTGTCAGAAATGATAAATTGTAGGCAACTAGACTTCTTTTTGGAACTTGAAGATGTTTCATCCAAAGGGTTTCTTCAGTTCTGAACACACACACACACACACACACACCATCAAAATACCAACAATGCCATGGAATGTTTTCACAAAATGTGTCAATACATTTTTATGATAGACTTATTGAATTATGTGTCTCCGCCTATGAAATTGTCTTCGGCCCTGCTTTAAAAAAAAAAACAAAAAAACCCCACACATTTTGTTACATTAAAGATGAACTACAGTATGCAAGACCGATTTTTACTTTAGGTTTGCGCTAGGTTTAGGCTCACATCTTTCACCACAGAGCTCCTCCTTGCAGGCTTCCTTTCCCCAAAAGCTTCAGAAAAGCATTGCTAACCTGTTAAAAAGTTGTTGTTTTCAATACAATGGCTCAATACCAACCAAAATAGCATGCGTTTGGGGAAAGACCCAAGGGTTCTTTTCCTCGGCTTGAGTTCGCATTTTCAACGCTAGAGCCTCCCTACAGCTCCTAAAAACTAAGTCTTGCATATTCAATTTCTACGCTGAGAGGAGCTAGAACGAGGCAAAACAGTCATCAATCGACCTAAAAACTGTTGTAGAATCATCACAATGACTCTTAAGCTGCTACATAAAGGTAAATTGAATTAAAATGTTGCATAGTTCCCTTTTAAATGTATGTATTATATTTTTATTTTAACTACAGTCAGAGAACCCCTCCCTGGTGGCGGCTCAGGGAGCAGATCTGGGCAGCGCTCTGTATTTTCCAGATTTGTGTCTGATCTAAAGCGCCCTCTAGTGGCTGCCTCCACTCAGAGCTCTGGGTACGGCACAGGGGAGACGGCAGAGGGGAGTGGAGACACTGCAGGTGAGACTCAAACAAACACAACACATGGAGATGGGAGAGTCAGGAACAGGATTTACAGTAGCACAGACCAGTGCATGGGAAAAGATCCTAAACTAAAATACCTGATTATTTATTGTGTTTTTATTATCATCTTAATTTACAGTAAATTAATATAATTGTGTAATGCAAATAATCTACCTTTGGTAAAATGTAATTACAAAAAGTATCTTTTTTATGTGTTGTGAACTGAAAGAAAAGATCTGCTAAGATCTCTAAAATATTTTGTTATTTTCATTTATTAACTGACATGCTGACAAAGGTATTGGAATGTCAAGCCTGTAAGTTTGGTTGTTTGGAACCTGATTTAGCCTACCTGGTTTCATGAAAGGTTTGATTTGCTATTTGTATGTTTTTCTGCTTCTAGGCTGCCAGGAGAGCTTTAATTTTGTAGATCTGTCTACAATAACTGTAGACCGTAATGCCTGCATTGGAAAGGGATCTTATGGAACAGTTTATAAGGGGTCGTACAAGCAGTCTTCTGCAGCTGTGAAAATTATACCCTTTGGGAATACTGCAGTCATCACTAATGAGTTTCTCATACCACTGTGAGTGTGTGATTGTGTGCTATATTATTCAAGAGGCTTTTTGGAAATTATATGCTGTAGTTGCAGCAGTTAGTGTGTACTGTGTAGCTGTCATCAATTATCTTATATAAGCACCTAAATACAGTCTGAATGCTGTTTACATTATTCATTTTCCATTGTTAGATGCTCAAATTACACTAAATATTTTCCAGGCGTTTGTCTCACCCCAACATTGTGCAGATGCTGGCTGTAGCCAAAAGTGAGACTGAGATCCTCATTGCTAATGAATACATCCATGGGGCCAACCTGCAGATGGTCCTTTATAAATCTTCCCCGATTAAGGTGAGGCAGAGTGTTTTATCTAGTTGTATTAATATTGTATGAATTGTCTATCACATCATCGTTTAACAACACATTTTGTTTCATACCCATTCAGTTGCAGCCCAAGGATAAGCTGAATGTAGCTTTGGATATCACCATGGCTGTTGAGTACATACATGACAAACGAATCATCCACAACGATCTGAAGCCAGCAAATATAATGGTTAGTATCATGTGGGCTCTTTTCAAAACAAGTGAATCTAGAGAAGTATAGGCTGAGATTATGCATAGGAAGTACATCCCATGTCACTTTGGACAGTGGTAGCATAGTGGTTAAGGACTGACTTTAGTTGGCTGGTAGTCTGGAAGTTGTGGGTTTGAATCCCAGCTGCCACCGTTGCACCCTTGAGCACTTAACCCTAATTTGCTCTTGGGGAGACTTGCCCTGTAATTGATAGTTGGCAAATGTTCTGTGGATAAAAGCTGTTAAATGAATAAATATGAATGTTCATATTTTACATTTACTTGCCTGTTCTAAGATAGCATTGATCCAAACCTGCTTGAAGGAATAGTTGAGGAATTTATGGTTTTAGTTCCTGTTTTGTTCTCACACATTTCAGTAATATAGATGTTACACCCAATAGATTTACAAAGCTACTATTGAAACGAACTTTGTCATGGTCTTTTGCTATTCTAAGGTTGCAGCAGACACCAGAAAGGCCTATCTGACTGACTGGGGCTTGGCTGAATGCAAGGAAACCATAACCATGACAACAGGACAATTACTAGGAGGCACCCCATCCTACATGGCCCCAGAGTGTCTAGTTGAATGCAATAAGGGCAGCAGCATGTCAGACATGTGGTCTCTTGGCATCACTCTGCTGGAGATGTTCACAGACTCTGAGCCCTGGACAACCGTTAAGCCACAAGAAATACGAAAACTTCTTTATGAACGCAAAAAACCTCATGCTCTGGACAAACAGACTAGTTTCTATGACATTGTGAACCCACTGATTGAATATGACCCTGCTTCACGGATGAATGCCAAAGATCTGGTGGTGTTGTTGAAGACAAAAGTTGACCCAGTCACCAAAAGGTAGTTTCAGTACAGAAAGTTTGTTAAAAAAAAAAAAAAAAAAAATCTGTTCAGACATGTAAGTTTGAGATTTTGGTAAAATTGTAATGCTGTGATGTTGGATCAAGTGTATTCTGTGCTCTGTATTGAGTAACTAATGCAGAAAGAAAGGCCTCTGTGCAACATGCAGGCTGTGGGAACATTAATTACATCCATCTGAACTGAGCAGATAAGACAGCAGGGCAACCGTGTCTCATATTACACACTTCTGTCAGTGCACTGCACCACATTGTGCTCTGAGAACTTGCTGTGATACTGTGCACTTTCCATGTTCACTGTTGTTCCAAATGGATCAATCAGGGGCGGTTTCTGATATTGGCCGTTGCCCAGGACGTACTGAGGGGTGGTGAGGGGTCCACTCCAAAAGCAGAAAATATTGCAGGTGACACACCCGGTTAGCATCACCTTGCTTGAGAATAAGGTGGTTCAATTTCAATGTAAGGTGTTTGCCCAGGGCACTGTAGAGGGAAGGACTGCCCCTGCTATCAATGCTTTATAAAACTATAGGTGGAGGTGAAGGACATAACCAACGCATTCCGTGTGACGACTGTAGTTTTGCAGTGTTTGTCAGTGTGAATGCACTGTGCACTGATACATAGTGTTTGAAGTCTTCAAGTGTGTGATTTGCCCAAAACACACTGCCCAAAATTCTCTTTAAAAAGCATTTTTCCAACTTTTACTAAAAATGCTTTGGCAGACTGCAAGGCAACCATATCAGTGACAATAGGACACATACACTGTAGCGGGAGGACCCATAGAAATACATGTATAGGGCCCTTCCTACATGGCCCCAGAGTGTCTAGTGGAGTGTGAGAAGGGCAGCAGCATGTCAGACATGTGGTCTCTTGGCATCACTCTGCTGGAGATGTTCACAGACTCTGAACCCTGGACAACTTGGACAGCCATCAACCTTTTTCCTTTTTGGTATTATTTCACAGGGCTTTCTTATAGAAAAAGAATCACCACTATTTTGTCTAATATAACAAAATGTAAAATACAATCTAGATGTAAAAAAAAATAATGTAAACAGAAATCTAATATTTTTGTAAGGGTGGCCTGAGAGACTTTTCATGCTGTAGGCTATTCGTGTTGACTTTTCTCTGTTGATTATGTGTAAATGACAACACATGATAAATAAATAAATAAATAAATAAATAAATAATGGACATTCCAATGATAACTGTTTTATCAGTTTTTATCAGACTTTTACACTGAGCTTTTCTCTGCCACACAAATGACATGTATCACTGCATTCTCTTTGATCCTCTGTAAAATTGCAAGATCTCAAGACCTCACCCACAGTCATTATAGATTCCTCATTTCACACATCCCAGTTTCCTGACCATCCTCAGAGCTGCTCTCCAGTCCTGATCATCCAGATCATCCAGACAGATTTGAGTTGAGCTCCACACACACATCCAGACATCCAGACACATTTGAGTTGAGCTCCACACATATCCTAATCAGAGATATACAGTAGATCTGTGCTGCTAAGACTATATGACTTATTGGAAACCATTACTGTTGTACCGTGTTTCTGTAAAATATTGACCAAATATGGAGTATGAAATGTATTCCAGTGTTTGTGCCGGGTGTAGTTTAAGGGCGTCCTGTCTGATAACCCAGAGATTTGAGTTGAGCTCCACACATATTCTGATCATGCAGAGAGATTTGATGCAGATCTATGCTGCTGAGTTTATGACTGATCAGACACCACTACTGTTGGACAGTGTTGATTTTTCTGTAAAATACTGACCACATGGGGAGTATGATAGTATTCCAGTGTTTGTGCCTGCTGGAGTTTAAGGGTGTCCTGTGTGAGCAGGCGCGGTGCGCAGGGCAGAAGGGCTGTGATGGGGCCTCCTCCTGCTCCCTCAGCCTGGGGGCCACTCTGCTCTGCCTGCTGCTCCACGGCCTGCTGCTGCTGCCTCTGCTGCCTGCCTGAGAGAGGGGAGAACCAGCCCGCTGCTCCCAACACACACACCAACACCTCCACCAATACTACTGCTACTCCTCCTACTACTACTCTTACTACTACCACTACTACGACTACTACTACTAGTGCTACTACTACTACTACTAGTGCTACTACTACTACTACTACTACTACTAACTACTACTACTACTACTAGGGCATGGCCACTGCTTGTGCACAGTGCCCCAGAATTTGGTGCTACACCCCTACTAGTGTCTCTGACTGTTTTTCATGGCCACACTGAGATTATCAGACAGGGTCTGCATGCTTCTCATTCACCAGTAGGGGGCAACAAAGAGCAGCAGAAGCACTAATGGAATTTAGGAACTAAGAAAGCACTGATGGAACTTAGGAACTTAGAAGCACTGATGGAACTTAGGAAATAGGTTAACCTCCACTGGCCTACAACATGCTTGTGAGTGCAACTCACTAGCCTCAGCCTAGAAGTTCTTTTGTACGCGACACATAACAGAAAATAAAAAGGTCTTGAATCCAAGCTTTTCTTTGAGTCTGTATCTTTACTTAAAACTTAAATCATACAAAACAAAAGATGAATTCTTGACATTTAAATTAAGGTATCCGTATGGTGTCGGTCAAAAGACTGTGAGCTCCTGTGGCACGAGGCTTCTGACTGCTCCATGCGTTCTCACGCCTTTATACTGAAAATCTCAGCCAATCAGGATGCATCACATTAAATCAGTAATATACATTATTATTTTACATTATCAAAATGCAAGCTAAATAAATATTCAAATTCTTAGTTTTACTTTACTTTACTCAAAATTTCTTGCAAATAATAAATTAAAAAATGCAAATATGCATTTTTTCAGCAAAACATAAAACTGGCTCTAACATATCCCGGCCCCTAATTGACTAGGCCTTAGCATATCAATTATCAACTTAAAACTCAAAATAGAGCCATTAATATTCACATTTCTCAAAATTACTTTTTTCTTTAACCTTTTTCAGTTCTAAATATTCTTGTTTCTCCCTTTTTTGCAGGTAAGTAACTTTTACACTTTACAGGCTACAGTCTACACAGGTAAGTCTTTCATCTTCATTCTTCTCCCTGTAATAAACACAATTTAGTTATAGGTCTTTGTAGGGTGCTCGTCTTTGTTCGGACTTCAGCACTTCGGACAACCCCTCTGGAGTCTGGCATGACTTTGGTGATTCGGCCCAACATCCAGGAATTTCTTGGCAAGGATGGATCAGCAACAAGGACAACATCGCCAACCTTGAAACTCCTCTTCAGCCCGAGCCATTTCTGTCGCTCTTGCAAAAGAGGCAAATATTCCTGGGTCCACCTTCTCCAGAACAAATCTGCCATATATTGGATTTGTCTCCAACGGCGTCGCACGTAGACGTCGTCTTTAACAAACACACCAGGTGGCATATTGGGTTGCGCCTTCAATAGGAGTAGATGATTCGGTGTCAAAGGCTCAAGATCACTGGGATCATCTGTGTTCGTTGTAATAGGTCTCCCATTGATGATGCTCTCAACTTCGCACAGGAAAGTCTGCAGTCCTTCATCATCTAACGATTGTTGCCTCACAACAGAATTCAGCACCTTTCTCACTGTACGAATTTGACGTTCCCAGATGCCGCCGTGATGAGATGCAGCAGGTGGGTTAAAAATCCATCGCACTCCTTTCTGCATCATGGCTTCATTGATACGGGACTGGTCCAGTTCTTTCAATGCCTGTCTCAATTCTCTCTCTGCACCGACCAGATTCGTGCCATTGTCGGAACGAAGGATTGATACTTGTCCTCTTCTGGCCTGGAAACGGCGTAGAGCATTGATACACAAATCGGTGTCAAGGGAATGGGCAACTTCTACATGCACCGCTCTGACTGTCATGCACGTGAAGAGTACTCCGTAACGCTTGACTTTGACACGTCCTCTTTTGATCTCGAAAGGACCAAAATAATCCACACCTGTGTTTGTAAAAGGCGGTTTATCAGGAAGCAGACGGTCTTGTGGCAAGTCAGCCATTTTCTGCTCACCGGGCTTAGCGCGCAGCTTTTTGCAGAGGTTGCACTCTGAGATCACAGTTCTGGCTGCTGCATTGGCTCTAGGTATCCAATATTGTTGTCTTAATCTTGCCAAGACGTGGTTTCTGCCACCGTGTCCTGTCTCTTGATGGATGTGATGAAGAATAAGGTGGGCTAATCTGTGCTGTTTATGCAGAAGGGCAGGATGCTTGGCCTCCTCAGGCATCGCCGATCTGTTCAGACGCCCGCCTACTCTCAACTCACCATCCTGCAAGTAAGGGTCCAACTTGAAAATCGAACTGTTTCTTTTCACATGAGAGTTTCCTTGCTGCAGAGCTTTTATTTCTTCAGCATAGGTTTGTCTCTGACTGTATTTGATCAACTCCATTTCAGCTCTGGATAAATCCTCAACAGAGAGCATTCTCTTTTCCAGGTTCTTTTTACACTGGATCATCAGCTCTTGAACCATTGATCTGTGTTTCTCTGCATCACATTCAGACTGTTGTACAGTCTTCTCAAACGCTTTTCTCTTTTCACTCAGGTGCTGTAACATCTCTCTTAGACGCAGAATCCAGGCGGTGGCCTTCTTCAGTTTGTGCCAACTGGAGTAATGCTCTAACAGTTGGTCCACTGGATCTGTGGTGTCTACCACTGGACTCATGCACGACACAGCAGCTGACATCTTCACCTCTTCGTCATGCTCTGTCAGGTAAGTAGACTGTTCAAGTTGGTCTGGCCACTCATTTTCATTGCTCAAGAAACTAGGCCCTTGAAACCAGTTCTTACTTGACATGAAGCTTTCGATCTTTAGGCCCCTTGATGCCTGATCAGCTGGGTTCTGAGAGGTGTTGACGTATTTCCACTGAGCTGTTGTGGTGGCTTCCCTGATGAAAGAGACACGGTTTGCCACAAATGTCTTGAAACGCAGGGCATCATTTTCAATGTATTTTAGTACTGTCGTACTATCCGTCCAGAAAATTGAATCCGTCAAGGGAACTTGAAGTTCTTCTTTCAACATCCGGTCAACCTTGACTGCGACCATTGCAGCTGTCAACTCCATTCTTGGAATCGTAACCTGCTTGAGAGGAGCGACTCTAGACTTTCCCATCAAGAAGCAAACATGTTTCTCTTCCTGCTCATTCGTCAACAGGAGGTACGACACAACCCCATATCCGACTTGACTTGCGTCTGAGAAATGGTGGATTTGCGCAGTCTTTGTGTGGCCGAATGAGTTGGACTTGAAACATCTGCTAACACTGAGTTCTGACAGCTTGTCAAGGTCTGCTAACCACTTCTGCCAAGTCTGACGTGGCTTCTCTGGAATTTCTTCATCCCATCCTTTCTTCTCTTTGCAGAGATCTCTCAGGATAAGCTTGACAGGTAGAAGTAGTGGTGCCAAAAATCCCATTGGATCATACACCGAACTAACAACGGATAGGATGCCTCGTCTCGTGCATGGCTTGTCTGGCAGCTGAATCTTGAACTTGAAACAATCCGAACTTGTGCACCACTGCACGCCTAATGCTCGTTCTACTGGTAGTTCGCCATGCTGCAAGTCCAGGTCTTTAACTTCAGCAGCTCTTTCCTCGCCAGGGATGGAGCATAGCAAGGCCCTACTGTTGCTTACCCACTTGGTTAAGTGGAATCCGCCTCTGGCACACAACTTCGTCAGATCCTTCACAAGATCAACAGCTCCGTCCTCTGTGGCAACCGACTTCAAACAGTCGTCCACATAGAAGGTGTTTAGAACTGTCTGAGTGGCTTCTGATGAAGTAGTTGCAGCTGCGTCTTGTGCTGTTCTTCGCAGTGCATATGATGCACAACTGGGAGATGAGGTGGCTCCGAATAGGTGCACACACATCCTGTATTCTACCACCTGCTCATTCAGATCGCCGCCTGGCCACCAAAGAAAGCGCAACAGATCGGCGTCTTCATCTGGAACCCGCACTTGGTAGAACATGGATTCAATATCCACCATCAGTGCGACAGGCTCCTGCCTGAACCTAAGCAGCACCCCTACGAGGGTGTTTGTAAGGTCAGGTCCTTGCAATAGTTCGTCGTTCAGCGACACTCCCTGATACGTTGCCGCGCAGTCAAAAACGATCCTCAGCTTCCTCTTTTCGGATGGTACACCCCATGGTGTGGGATGAACCATACCCTACCATCACTGCGACTCAGCTGCTCCTCTGGAACTCTTGTGGCATAACCTTTCTCCAAGATGTTACTCATGAAGTCCTTATACTCCTGAAAGAAGTCGGAATTTCTGATGAACTTCCTTCTCAAGGAGTTAAGCCTTTGTTCAGCTATACCACGGTTACATGGCATCCTCACCTTGTCGTCTTTCAGAGGCAGCTTAAGACAGTAATGGCCGTTTGTGAGCTGTGCTGATGTTGTTACAGCGTGCATAAACTGCTTGTCATGTTGTGATGGCTCGCTCTTGTCCTCACATCGGCGTTCTGGAAAATCAGCGTCGTAGTGCCTCACCAACATGTCTTCAATGCTCAATACAGAGATGCGGTTGACGAAGAAACTCTGACTCTGAGCTTCATAAGATTCTTTGACATCTGCTGACTGGTCCGTTGACTACCCAACCTAGAGCAGTCTTTACGGCATATGGTCCGTCATTCCTGCTGTTAATTATCTCCCACGGCTCCATAGCCTTGTGAGCGTTGGCACCAATGAGAAGACCGATGTCCGATTCCAGCTGTGGCAGATGGACTCGACTCAGGTAAGACCACTTCTCCAAGTCTTTCCTCTGTGGTATATTGGATCTCTTTGCAGGTATGTCTGGGTGTGTATACACGTTGGGCAGCTTGATGTAGTCTTGTCCATCTAAGCCACACACCTCTAGGTCTGTTAGAACATAGCTGCTCACTTGCTGTTCCTGTGACATGGTGTGAAGAACATACTCCGTTTTCTTACCTCGGATGTTCAACTTCTTCGCCAAGTCCTCAGTACAGAAAGTCGCTGTGCTTCCTTGATCCAGGAATGCATACGTTCTGATGATTCTAGTGTCTTTCCTGTGTTTTATTTGTACAGGTACGATGGGAAGAATACACGCATTATTCCCGGCCCCAGTATGCTCACCTCTTCCACATCCGGCGGACACAAGAGCACTTGTTACTTCAGCAGCGCCTTGTGAGCGGTCATCTGCACTTGTCTTTTCCGAAGTGGGTTCTTCCTTCACCTCGTGCAGGATAGCAGGATGCTTAAAGGAACAATCAGGGCATGAGGTCTTCTTTTTGCAGTCCTTAGACATATGACCTGCTGTAAGACACCCAAAACAGAGCCCGAGTGACTTCAAGAACTCAATTCTTTCTTTCAAAGGCTGCTCTCTGATCTTGTTGCACACATTTAGTGCATGGTTCTTCTTGCAGTATAAACAAGGATTCTGAAAAGCATTAGCAGACTTAGCTGCAATAGGCTTCTTCTCTGGCTGGCCTTTAGTGGCGTCCTTTTCAATAGCAGACACATTCACAGCGAAGCTGCTCCTTTTGGACTCACTCTTTCCTGCATTAGCCTTCTTTTTGCGTTTCCCTGGTTACCTGAGGTAGCATCCAAAATGTCTCCAAACAGTGGGTCATTGGCAACTTTGGCTTGATGATAAACAAAGTCCACCAGGTCAGGAAACCTTGCTCGTCGCTTTCTTTTTCTTGAATGTCGTACGCGAACCCCCTCCACTTATCTTTCAGCTTAAACGGAAGCTTGGATAAAACGCACTTCATGTTTGTAGGATTGTTCATCTCATCCATGTAGTCCACGTCATTAACAGTGTTACAACATCCAATCAGAAATAAAGCGAAGGTGTTAAGTCCTTTCCTGTCTTCTGGCTTTATCTGAGGCCATTCCATTGCCTTCTTGATATAGGCATTGGCAATCACCAATTCATCACCGTAGTGACGGTCAAGCAGTGCTCTGGCTTCTCTATAAGCCTTGTCTGGTCTCATGTGCTCACAGCTACGTATGAGGTCAAGTGGTTCCCCACGCGTAAACTGTTCTAGGTAATACAACCTATCTTGCTGGCTGTCAGTCTTGCTATCAATGGCGTGCTCAAAAGCTCTTATGAAAGATCGGTACGTAAGAGGATCTCCGGTGAACACTGGTATGTCTCTATGAGGCAGTAGAGACAGACTTTGTTGCTTGATGAGCATCTCAGTAACCTCATTTTGACGCTGCAATACTTGATACAGGTCATCAGTTGAATCAGAATGCTGAGCATTAGCAGTCAATGGTCTAAGCGAAGACTTTCTTCTGCTTGAAGAAGCTAGAGTGGTAGCCGTCTTAGGCTTGACAGCGGGCAATGACTTGCTAGCCCCACGTCGCTCATAATCATAAGTGGCTAGCTTTTCTTTTCCACCAGTCAAATACTTAGACTCAGCTTTTTGCCTTCTACCTGAATCCAAGAAATCATCCATATCCTCATGAGCATCTTCAAACTCCTCATAAACTTTTAATTTGGCATTTGAAGCTGCTAACTCAGTCTCAATTTCCAATTGCTCTTTCTTTACTTTCAAGCGCATTTCTTCTTGCTCAAGCTCTTGTTTCGCTTTCATAGTCGCTGCTCTTGCCAACAGTGCTTCATGATCTGCTTTAAGTTTCAACCGTGCTGAGCTGGTACTAGATGTATTACTTGTGACTGATTTAACCACAGAAACACAATCATCTTCCTCATCTTGAGAAAATCCTTTAACATTGACAATCCATTCATTGATTTCTTGTATGAATGCCTTTAACTCTGCATGTCTACTTTCATATGTCTCTTGATCAACTTTTTGATCTTCTTCACTCAATAATTCACATAATTCTTCATTAAGACGTTTATATTCTCCAAAACATCTTTCAAATTTCAGCAAAGCTTCTTCCTTTATATTATCAACATTGCATTCCTCTTGTTTCAATGCTTCTATGTCATTTCTTAGCTTGGTTAACTGTGCCAGCTTTCCCTTTCTCTCACCTTTTAATCTGTTTATTTTCTCCTCTACAGCCTTTTCGGTAGGCTTTGGCGCCCTCTTCTGGTCATCTAGCGCACCCGCGTTCATTTCTGCCATCTCGTTTCACTCATAGATCTCCACACATAAACTGTGACAATTCCATAAATTCCTCACGGCTTCTAAACTCTTCCAATAAATTCACAGACACTTGTGAAAAGAGTTACTGGGTATGCAGGATCGATTGAGATGAAATTCAGTGACTTTCTGAACTGAAAATCCAGTGAACATTTACTTTCACTTTCCTCCGTTAGCAAACTGGCTAGCTAGCGTCGCTAGCATGCTAATAAACAAGGAGAGAAATATCAGACCTGTTCCAGGGATAGCTTGACTCAGCTGTTGATTCATTCAGAATACCCCTGCAACTCCTTAAGTAGTCTCAGACCCCAACGCTGCTTTCAGTCGGTTCTGTCTTCCTTCTCAGTTAGCACAAGCATGAGCTGGTCCTCCACTAGCTTAGCACAGTAATCCTGCTCCGTCATTGACCTTGCAGCTCCACTGACGTCGGGCAAGTCTTCTCGCTTTTACGGCGTTGAGCTAGTCTTTTGACTTTGATGTGAGTGCAACTAACTAGCCTCAGCCTAGAAGTTCTTTTGTACGCGACACATAACAGAAAATAAAAAGGTCTTGAATCCAAGCTTTTCTTTGAGTCTGTATCTTTACTTAAAACTTAAATCATACAAAACAAAAGATGAATTCTTGACATTTAAATTAAGGTATCCGTATGGTATCGGTCAAAAGACTGTGAGCTCCTGTGGCACGAGGCTTCTGACTGCTCCATGCGTTCTCACGCCTTTATACTAAAAATCTCAGCCAATCAGGATGCATCACATTAAATCAGTAATATACATTATTATTTTACATTATCAAAATGCAAGCTAAATAAATATTCAAATTCTTAGTTTTACTTTACTTTACTCAAAATTTCTTGCAAATAATAAATTAAAAAATGCAAATATGCATTTTTTCAGCAAAACATAAAACTGGCTCTAACAATGCTCGAGCAATACAAAGGTGATGCTACTGTTGTATGCTTGAATAGCTGATGTGCAAATATGCTTTCAGTGTTCAGTGACATTGCAGGACACATTATTTAGGAACATTATTTAGAGTACCACTAGATGACGCCACAGAGCCATGTGAGCCCTCCCTCGAAAGACAGACACTTGATATGTGACTTGCATGAACTGAAGAGTATGAGGCACTGTTCATTTTAGCATAAGTAAACTGGTCTAACTGGCTTGACAGTTTATGATAAGAAGAATCAGACACAAGCCTTTCCCAAGGAAGGTGTGGGTTGTCTTTCATGAGTCAGAGTTCAGCAGCATAAGGTAATGACAACTCTTCTATCAGTTTTATTTAAGCATTTCAACTTGCATTATGTATTCATAAGTGCTGGAGTTATTGCATGGACATTTATATAAGTAAGGATACAATATTTCTACTGCATAGGGCTGGACTCACTTGATTTATCTTGGCACACAGTTTCTGGTGATAGGGTAGTTTGCTTGCATCAAAACAGGTTTGACAGGAAACTTGCTTCGAAATAAATCATGGCACAACAGTCTAATGCTGTTTTTATGAACATATGTTGAATATATATTGCCTTTGTAGACTATAGGCTACAGTTTGTCACAGTTACAACAGCTTGCCTTAGTTCTATAATTGGCTTATTTGTAGAATATTGTGGGGAGGTTTTCTTTCACTTTCAGTTTTGATGATAGTTACAGGGACAGCCGTCGTAAGTTTTCATCAACTTCCAGAGGTTAAACGCTAAATTATATCCAGAATACTGTTTTCTATATCTGTTGAGTCAATGAGTTGGGTCATGTTGTTTAAACTGCTTTCCTCCAGGTAGGCTATGAATCCTTATAGTGATAGTGATGTGGAGGGGTGTATAGTGTAGCCTATAGTGATTTATAGTGATGATCAACACCTGAAGCAAACAAAAGTGGTTAGTACACATCCTAAAATATTCAGACAATCAGTAAAACAATCAGTGTTTTAGATGCTCCTTACCCTTGTGAGCTGTAAAATGAAGCATTAACACAATCAGTGTGTTGGATATGGGTCCTTGTAAAATAAGGGATAACCCTTTATTTTGACACACACACACACACACACACACACACACACACACACACACACACACACACACACAGTGTCTTCATCAGCTCTATTTCAAAGAAGTGCTATCATTGTGTGTTTTTCTATTTTCATTTTTGAAGAGCATGATAGTTGTCATGATCCTTTTCTGAGTGGAAGTTTATAGGCTACAAATCTTTACTAAAACTCCATAATTGACACTAATGACATATTGTACCTGAATTGGGCAACCCAGTCTCATCGCGGAAGCGTACCTCTGAGAACGTATTTGCAGGACCCTCAAAGCGTAACCGGGAGTACACTCGGATGTCTTTCAGGAGCGTACCCGGTGTTACGCTCTTATGTGCATATAGACTGCCTATTGGTAAAATTGTATGTGCGTTACTATGGTACACTCTTATGTGCGTAACTTATGGTACGCTTTCATGTGCGTACCTATTGGTAGACATTTATGTGCGTAACCTGACGAACATTTTCGTGTGCGTACCTGATGGTACGCTTTTATGTGCGTACCTAGTGGTAGACATTTATGTGTATAACAGGAGGAACATTTTCGTGTGCAATCCTGTTGTCGTCACTTGTTTACAGACTTTTGAGGGCTGCAACGGTGCTTCATACTACCACAGAACAATAATTGTAAACCAGCTAAGGTCAAATAAGGCTGGCAGTGAGCACAACACTCATGTAGCAACAATCAATGTCAGACTGAAACAGTTATGCCACTACACCTTCCAGCATGTCAAACCGCATTCAAAGAGGAACTGACGTAGTACGAAACACGATTGCGATTGGTGGGTAAGTCACACGTGTAGCGAGAGCGGAAGAAATGAAGCTGCTGTTGTCGATATCGCTGGTACATGGATGGTAAATTAATTTAATCTGTTTCAAATAACATTTTAATGTTTTTCTCGATCAGTGCATATATTTGTCTCGACTCCTGTCTAAAGCGCCTTTCTCAACCGGTTTAATCTCGATTTGGCAACAATTAAAAACACTTGTAAAGAGTAGGCCTAGAATAACGTTACAGGCAACATATCACAAATAGGCCTACAATAGCCTACGATCTAATTATTATATCAAATATAAAGTTTTCTGTGAACACACTTCATTGTCGTTGCTAAAATGTCAAGGTTGTATTTTTGTTTCTCTTGTTAAGGCTACTTGTTTACTTTCTATACAGCCTAGATATTGTAAAATTAAACACTTGTAAAGTAAATTTGTATTATTTATTATGAATATTTGGCTGCAACTATTGGCAGTCTCAAATATATTATCTTTAATCCGCTGCTTTAAATAAATACAGATGTTATGAATATGTCTTGTTGATTTAGTGTTGTGTCATCATTTAATTGGCTTACATTCAGCTATCCCAATAACCCAATGTATTAAATTTGTCCTCAATTGTGCTTCTTTATTAGGCTAGCTATGCCAAATCAATCAGAGGGTGCTGATCCAGCGAAGGTCCTGACGGAGGCCCTTATTGGGGAGAGGAAGGAGTTCCAGTGCATTGATGTTTGGGAATTCAATTAGGTAAGTTTCTATAATTTATAAATCTTCTAGCTGTCCATAGACTGTCTAAACAATACAAAAACACACACACACACACACACACACACACACACACACACACACACTGTGTGGAGACACCTCAAAAGCAAAGCTGTGCCGCTCAACTGCAAGGAATATTGTCCTGTGCTGCCTGCTCGCCTATTATTATGTAACTTGGACCTGTTCTGCCCATTGTATTGTGCCACTCTCCTGCTGTCCCTATGCTGCTGTCCCTATTTTATGTTGAAGCAAAATAATATCTGATGTGTTCCCTTGCAGAGCACTGGAATGTGAGACAACATGACTGACCAGCAGTATCATCTCTCATCAATCATCCATCACCTGATCACCCATCAAGATTGTTTCCATGACTGATCAAATACTCACAGAGACCAAGGCAAAGTAAGTTATTTCCACAGATGCACTTCAAATTAATATTCTTCTGCAGATTAATTGGGACATATTAAGTGCACCCTGTTGCAGATTAGGAGATAAGTGCACCCAGACCTTTTGTTCTGTATTTGTTATGTGCTCAAGAGTAGACTGTTCAGACTAGACAGGGATGATCACGGAAAAACAAACCATGCTGGCATGCAACGTACTGTACCTCGTTTATTTAGGTGGATCTACCTTCCACACATAGTTTAATTTTCTGTCAAAAGTATCTGTTCTTTGGGTAGTGTACATGTCTTCTATTGTTTTGTTGTTTAAAAAGCGAAGCAGACATTTTTACTAATGTTATTATTAATGTTACTGATGATTTGATATTTTCCATTCTAATTGTGCTTTACTTTCATAACAGGCTGGCCTGGATGTGCTGATGGAGATGAGGAGAGAAAGGAAGACCTCTGGGGTGCCAGTGCACTATGGTAACAGTGTTTTTTATGCACACAGTTTCAGTACCAAGACATCCGTCAGCTTGCAGAGTTAATAAATAATGGTCATAGTTTTGCTTCTATAAAATATAGATTTCTATAGATAATCTATTAGATTTGATTGTTTATCCTTTTCAGATCCTATGAGATTTTTATTGATGAATGCAACATTAAGAACAGTAAAGTGACATTGTCTGTCTGTCTGTCTGTCTTAATTCCCTCTCTGTCGTTGCTGCAGGGCCTTATGTCCAACCTGAATAGTAACGTGAAGATGAGCATGCATGAGTCATTAAGCAACAGCAGCAGCACGGACAGGACCATCAACATGGACAGGACCTTCAGCGATAGCAGCAGCACAGACAAGCCCTTCAGTGATAGCAGCAGCACGGACAGGACCTTCAGCGGCTGCAACATGGACAGGATTGGTAGCAGAGGCCTGGACAAGACCGTCAGTGGCAACAGGACAGACAGGAACGTCAGCAACGGCATGGACAGGACCGTCAGTGGCAGCAGGACAGAGAGGATCATCAGCGGTTTAAGCAAGGTAGCCTACCTAAACTTAAACATTTTGTTGGTGCATATTGCTGATTGGCAAGCACAGCTCAGTCAGCACTCAGAGTGTTGTTGTTTTTTTTGAGTGTGTGTGTGTGTGTGTGTTGTACAGTAACTTTTGGATAACTTAATTTAAGTAGTGTAAATCTTTGCCAATGTGTTGCTAGGGTAGGTATGCTAGTTGTTTGGGTGGTTGGTAGCTTAGTCATGTTGATAGGCTGTTGCTAGGGTGGTTGCTAGGTTAGTCATGTTGGTTGCTATGTTAATTTCTAGATTAAAACTGGATGTGGTTGCTAGGCTGTTGCTAGGTTCTTGACGTGATTGCTATGAGGATTGCTAGATTACAACTGTGGACGTGGTTGTTAGGCTGTTGCCAGGGTACTTGAATTGGTTCTTAGGTTGTTGGTAGGGTAGATATGGTGGTTGCTAGGTTAGGAATGTTGGTTGCTATGTGGATTGTTAGATTACAACTGTGGATGTGGTTGCTAGGCTGTTGCCAGGGTACTTGGGTTTGTTGCTAGGTTGTTGTTAGGGTAGGTGTGATGGTTGTCAGGGTAGATATGGTGGTTGCTAGGTTGGTCATGTTAGTTGCTATGTGGATTGCTAGATTACAACTGTGGACATGGTTGCTAGGCTGTTGCCAGGGTACTTGAGTTTGTTGCCAGGTTGTTGTTAGGATACGTGTGGTGATTTGCTAGGGTGGTTGTTAGGTTAGTCATGTTTGGTTGCGATGTTGACTGCTAGATTACAACTGTGAAGTGGTTGCTAAGCTGTTGGTAGGGTATTTGAAGTGGTTGCTAGGTAGTTGCTAGGCTACTAGAGGTGGTTGCTAGTCTGTTGCTAGGCTACTTGAGGTGGTTGCTATGGTGGTTGCTAGGTTAGTCATGTCGGTTTTTATTAGAGCTTGACTAATGGGTTTTTTCATGATGTTCAAACCGTTGTTAGGGTACTTGAGTTTGTTGCTAGGTCATTGCTAGGGTACATTCGATGGTTGTTATGGTGGTTACTAGGTTAGTCATGTTGGATGCTAGATTACAGCTGTGAAAGTGGTTGCTAGGTGTTTGGGTGGTTGGTAGCTTAGTCATATCGGTTGCTATGTTGGTTGCTAGGTTACAACTGTGGAAGTGGTTGCTAGGTATGGTGGTTGTTGGAGGTAGGTGCTAGGGTACTTGAGGTTACTAGGTTGCTAGTATGAAACTCTGGAAATGGTTGCTAGGGTATTTGAGTTGGTTGCTAGGCTGTTGCTAGGTTGGGTATGGTGGTTGCGGGTGAGTACGGTTATGTCATTTGCTATAAGTGCATTTCTAGTTCATGTTGTATTTAGTGTAGGGATTTCTGTCCTTATTATTCACAGTGTTGTTTTTTTATTATTTTTCTGATTTCCAGGTTGTCCACGGTTTTCTGTCTCATCTGATCTCATCTGACTGTTTGAACCAAGGCTTTTCTGGTGGGAAGAAGCATGTATTGATCACTGCCTACTGATCACTACCAACATAGTGTTGGATGGATGGATGTACCTGGGTTTGCCAGACTGGTCAATCAACTCAAAACACTCTCCTCATTCATTCTGCATGTATTGAACTAGCTGAAGAGGTTGCACTTAAACAGCAGGGAAGTTCTACGTAAGATGGTATCAAGCAGTCAGATTTCCATTGCCACCTGCCACCAGAGGCTTGGCCACTCAGGGATAACCTGAATACTGTTTGATCACAATCTGAAGTGGTACTGCTGGTGTGCTTCCCCCTACCTACAGTATCTCCTGAAGTCTGCTCTACTTTGCATTTCAAGTTACAAATGGATTTTCAGTTACCAAAAATTATCTCTGTTGGTAAGAGAATTGTATTGTTGCATGTTTTTCTTCAACATTAAAGGAGAACTCCTGTACATACAGCTTTCATTACATTGCTTGAAGTGGTTGAGTACTGTCAGTTGTCAAAAAATGAAACAAATCCATGTTGTCTAGGCCGAGATCACAGTTAGCAGCGAGGATTTGTTACATTTTTGACGACTGACTGACAGTACTCAGCGACTTCTAGCAATTTAATGAAAGCTGCATGAACTGGAATGCCCCTTTAATGGAATTCATCATGGATTAGGATATTGTTTTGTTTTTTTGCCCACCCTTCACATATTTTAGTCGTGAGAGTGAATGGACAGATAAATGTAATTTTCTGGTCCACTTTGATTTTTATATAACTGTCCCTGAGTCAGGTCTACTACATAGAAGTAGATGATGATGATGATGATGATGATGATAGAAACATAGAAATCTCCAGTGATAGTTTCTTTTGCTCTTTCCATTCCATTTCATTTATGCCACATTGTTACCAGATTTGGGTCATTTTAATGCACATACTTTTGTTAATTTATTTTGCTTCATATTATTAATTGTAATGTATTGTGGTTTAGAGCCACACACACTTTTGATTACCAGCATGATTGCCATAATGAAAATTTATTGACAAAGTAAACGTATGCACATCCCACCTCGATGAGGCCAGGTGCAGGACAAGGAGACGTATCAGAGTAGAGAGGAATAGTCGTCTGCACACTGCATACTCTCAAAGAGGCTTTTTTATTGAATTAAAAACATGAAGCAACGTTTCGACCCGTCAGCCTCTTTGGGAGTATGCAGTGTGCAGACGACTATTCCTCTCTGCCATAATGAAAATTTAACCAGATTGTATTTCATACTATTTACTTGTATTTCATGCTGTAACTTATAATTTTTTGTAACTATGGACCTACATGTTTTTTAATTCTTTGTGATTGTGGAGGCTCTTGCGTTAAGCTTGCTCTGTGTTTAATTGAATGGCAATAAAAATATTTGGTACTAAGAGAACCTGTGTGATCTATGTGGTATGTTGATACTACAAAATACACCAAAGGTCATTAATCTCAACGCTACATTAATTTCACACCTGTGTTTTTTTACTGGTTAACCTTGTAGATTCTTAGTCTTTGGCATGTAACATCCATAACTAACACAAAATATGAGTGTGGGCACCAATCATAAAAAATAAAAAATCACTTTTTGATCCTCAGATCACAGTCTGAACAACACAGCAGAAACCAGAGGTCTCAGATTTTGCATAATATGATGTTTTGTCAACCTCATCAATATTTGTCACATGTTTAACTGCAGCATGGTCCATCTGATCAATGGAATTTATGAATATTAAGACCTAGTCTTGGATTAGATTTGACACGTGACATGTATGTATCACACTAGATATCTGAGTGCAATCAAATTATGTGAGTGCAGTCAAATGACAATTTATACATACACACACTCTGTTGTGCCCCCTAGAAGATCACCTTTTCTCATATTTAGCTCCACCTCCTGGCACCACACGAGGTGCTAGAGGTCTCAAATTTGTCACAGCAGTTTGTTTTGTCCCTCTCATCAATATATGGCTCCCTTGTTCATTTTCGTCAACTATTACCAGTTTAACCCTACCATGGCCCATGCAACCTATGGAATTTGTGCACATTTACACCTAGGGTTAGCATATTTAGTTTCCATTCATCATAAACAGATGGAATTTGGTGTGTGACATCTTTACAAAACACTAAATATGTGAGTACAGTCAGATTTCAATTTATACATATTCAGACTCTGTAGCGCCCCCTAGAAGATCACCTTTTCTGATATTTAGCTCCGCCTCCTGGCAACACATGAGGCGCTAGAGGTCTCAAATTTGTCACAGCAGTTTGTTTTGTCCCTCTCATCAATATATGGGTCACTTGCTCATTTCTGTCAACAATTACTGGTTTAACCTTACTATGGCCCATGTGACCTATAGAATTTGTGCACATTTAGACCTAGGGTTAGCATATCTAGTTTCCATTTATCATAAACAGATCAAATTTGGCATGTGACATCTGTATATAACACTAAATATGTGCGTATAGTCAAATTACAATTTATACATTCACAGACTCTGTAGCGCCCCCTAGAAATTGTTTTTTTTGTCATATTTGGCTCCGCCTCCTGGTAATACACAAGCAACTAGAGGTCTCACATTTGGCAAGTAATATCTATGCAACATCCAAAATATGTGAAAGCAGTCAGATTAGAGCCAATTCATTCACAGACTCTATAGCGCCCCCTAGAAATTTGTGTTTTTTTGTGTTTTTTTCAATATTTGGCTCCGCCTCCTGGCAACATGCAACCAGGTAGAGGTCTCAAATTTGAAATGTAACATCTATGTCTTACCCAGTATAAGCAAATTAAGTCAAATTACAGCTCACACATTCACAGACTCTGTAGCGCCCCCTAGAAATTCAATTTTTTCTCATTTTTGGCTCCGCCTCCTGATGACACACAATCAGCTAGAGGTCTCAAATTTGGCAAGTGACATCTATATGTCATACTAAATAAGGGAGTAAAGTCAGATTACAGCTCACACATTTACTGACTCCATAGCGCCCCCTAGAAATTCATATTTCCTGATTTTTGGCTCCGCCTCCTAGCAACACACAAGCACTTAGAGGTCTCAAATTTTACAAATAAGTTTGTTATTGTGCCCTGAATCAAAAAATGTGCCACATGTTGATGTTTCATGAAAAATGTGGAATATTGCTAAACAGGACCTATATGGCATATTTGCTTCTTCCAAGCAGACTTTCAAAGGGTGTTTTATAGCTCAGACCCGATACATCTGGTGAGGTCAGTAAAAGTTGATTTTTTTTCAGCATATTGCACACTTGTGCATCAGGTTAACTCATAATAAGCATGTTTTTGTGTATTTTGAGTGATTTAACCCCTTACACAGATCAGAAGATCAGCCGTTTGGTGCAGAATTTATGTATTTCAAAGCATCTACTTTACCTCAGACTTACCTTAGCAGGTAAAATTAATAAATTGTGGCTAATTTCACCACATTAAACATTTATGTATCATGTCAACTCAAAATATAGATGTTTTACTGTATTATGAATGATTTAATGACTTAAAAGTATCAAAAGTCACAGCTACCAGGTGCAAAAATTGTGTATTTCCAAGCATCTACATCCCCTCAGATTTTCCATAGCAGGTAAAATGAATAAATTGTGGCTAATTTCACCACATTAAACATTTATGTATCATGTCAACTCAAAATATTGATGTTTTAGGGTATAATGAATGATTGAATGACTTAAAAGTATCAAAAGTTACAGCCAAAATGGTGTATTTCCAAGCATCTACCTTCCCTCAGACTTTCCATACCAGGTAAAATGAATAAATTGTGGCTAATATCACCATATTATACATTTGTGTATCATGTAATTTAAAAATATAGAAGTTTTAGTGTGTTATGAATGATTTAATGACTTATAAGTATCAAAGGTCACAGGAAAAATTGTATGTTTCCAAGTATCTGTGTTCCCTCAGACTTGCCACAGGAGGTAAAATTAGTATATTTCTATTTATTTCAGCGCACTATCATTTGTGTATCATGTGACCTCAAAGTCAACAGTTTCAGTGTAGTAAAAATGATTCATTGATTTGTCAGTATCGAATAGGCCTAGCCTATAGTCACTGAATGGCAAACGTGTGTTTTCTAAGAATCCATATTGCGTCAGACTTTCCAGCAGGTGAAATTAATCAAATTTATTTCAGCATATGACACCTTTATGCAAAATTGTAATGTTCTATATTGTTTAACCTGCAAATATCCAGTCACAGCTCTTGGCTACCAAAGTGTTTCCATGTTACCTCAGTGAAAGGTATTTAGAATAATATTATTCCAGCACACAGTTTATTTAATGATTTGAATCATTATGAAACATCATAGCACATAGAATATCTTGGTATAGCCTAAGACTGTTAATAATATCAAATGAGTGCAATTCAATATATTTTGCGACATGTATGTGCATCCAGTTAGCTAAAAATATGGACATTATTGCAAGACTTGAATGACAGTGCCAAAACAGTACATACACATATTTGGTTTATGAAGCCAATAACAGTACAGTACATCAAATATCTGTTGCCTTAGAATAGCCATAAGTCATATCAGACAACAACATCATAAACAACATTTATGTAGCAAATCAGCTCAAAAAGGATGTTTCAATAGTTCTTGAATGTTCATATGTGAAGAAATCCAAACAGGAAAAAATATGAATATTTGAAGATACACATCCATATGAATACCAGTGTAATAAATATAAAACACAAAGAAAAGAAAGGACTACTCAGAAAGGACTACACAAGGCATTACATCAACATTTCCAGGGCTGTGAATCAGTTTGCAGTGCTTGACAAGTGCATAGGAGATCCATTTGGTAGGCAAAATGATTAAGCTAAGGTCTTCTTGCTTCTCCTTCACGGCATCTTTTTTTTGTGTTGTCAATGGCCTGAAAAATAAAGAGACACTTTTAAATATATATACAAAGAACAACATTCTCCTGAGATTGTAGCTCATTATTATCGATATACTTCGTAGTTTTAGTGTCACTGTGAATTCCACCAAAGCATGTCCTTGTGTAACTGCAATGTGCGTGTACCACAAGTGAAAGGGAATATTTTACAGAGAGAAAGATTGAATATGACTTACAATACATTAAATGGCATCTACTCACCAAAAACTATCTGGAAATATATGATTAAGGCTACCCCAATTGAACTCTCTCAAAGTTACACTCTAGAAATGGTTGTCCCTTGGCTGTCTTTGTGGATCGGCAACCACAAGTGAATAGAGATAGTCCACAGATAGAAAGCTGAAATATCCTAAATGCACACCCTCAACACTGACGACTATGAGTTAAGCTGGTCAATGAGCAACTTCCACGTTAAACGTTCATGTCCAGATATTTGGCAGATAGAAAGGTGGAACAAGGCCATAAAAACCTTAAATGGCATCTACAACGTTCAGGTCCATATAGTTTGCAGATGGAAAGGTGGAGCATGGCTATAAACACATTAAATGATATCTAAAGAATGGGAGCTTTCAAGAAATATATGATTTATGGCAGTTAGGTGTTCCTATGTTAAATGTACACCCTCAAAATTGTTGACTATTAGTTCAGTTTGTCAATCAGCAACGCCCGCATCAAACGTTCAGGTCCAGATATTTGGCAGAAAGAAAGGTGGAACAAGGATATAAACACTTAAGTGATATCTACAGAATGGGAGCTGTCAGGAAATATATGATTTATGGCAGGTAGGTGTTCCTATATTAAATGTACACCCTCAAAACTGTTAATTATGAGTTCAGCTGGTCAATGAGCAGTGGCCACTTACAACGTTCAGATCAAGATATTTGGCAGAAGGAAAGGTGGAACAAGGCTATAACCACATTAAATGATATCTACAGAATGGGAGCTTTCAGGAAATATGTGATTTATGGCAGTTGGGTGTTCATATCTTAAATGTACACCCTCAAAATTGTTGACTATTAGTTCAGCTGGTCAATGAGCAACGCCTGCGTCAAACGTTAAGGTCCAGATATTTGGCAGAAGGAAAGGTGGAGCATGGCTATAAACACCTTAAATGATATCTAAAGAATGGGAGCTTTCAAGAAATATATGATTTATGGCAGTTAGGTGTTCCTATCTTAAATGTACACCCTCAAAATTGTTGACTATTAGTTCAGCTGGTCAATAAGCAACGCCTGCGTCCAATGTTCAGGTCTAGATATTTTGCAGAAGGAAAGGTGGACCAAGGCTATAACCACATTAAATGATATCTACAGAATGGGAGCTTTCAGGAAATATGTGATTTATGGCAGTTAAGTGTTCCTATTTTAAATGTACACCCTCAACACTGACGACTATGAGTTCAGCTGGTCAATGAGCAACGGCCGCGCCAAACGTTCAGGTCCAGATAGTTGGCAGATAGAAAAGTGGAACAAGGTATAAGCACTTTAAGTGGCATCTACAGTATGAGAGCTTTCAAGAAATATATGATTTATGGCAGTTGGGTGTTCATATCTTAAACGTACACCCTCAAAATTGTTTTCTATTAGTTCAGTTTGTCAATGAGCAATGCCCGCGTCAAACGTTCAGGTTCAGATATTTGGCAGATAGAAAAGTGGAACAAGGCTATAAACACCATAAATGATATCTACAGAAAGAGAGCTTTCAAGAAATATATATGATTTATGGCAGTTGGGTGTTCTTAAATGTACACCATCAAAATAGTTGACTATTAGTTCAGCTGGTCAATGAGCAGTGGCCACTTACAACGTTGGGTTGTTTGGCTACCAACCACCCAAACAACTAGCTTACCTACCCTAGCAACACATTGGCAAAGATTTAGACTACTTAAGTTATCCAAAATGGCTGTATACACACACACACACACACACACACACACACACACACACACACACAAAAACACTCTGAGTGCTGACTGAGCTGTGCTTGCCAATCAGCAATATGCACCAACAAAATGTTTAAGTTTAGGTAGGCTACCTTGCTTAAACCGCTGATGATCCTCTCTGTCCTGCTGCCACTGACGGTCCTGTCCATGCCGTTGCTGACGTTCCTGTCTGTCCTGTTGCCACTGTCCTGTTGCCAGGCCTCTGCTGCCAATCCTGTACATGTTGCAGCCGCTAAAGGGCCTGTCCGTGCTGCTGCTATCGCTGAAGGTCCTATCCGTGCTGAAGGTCCTGTCTGTGCTGCTGCCTCTGAAGGGCCTGTCTGTGCTGCTGTCGCTGATGGTCCTGTCCGTGCTTCTGCTGTCGCTGAAGGTCCTGTCTGTGCTTCTGCTGTTGCTTAATGACTCATGCATGCTCATCTTCACGCACTGACAGAGAGAGAATTAAGACAGACAGACAATGTCACTTTACTGTTCTTAACATTGCATTCATACCACCCTCATAGGATCTGAAAAGGATAAACAATCAAATAAAACATCTTGGAGTCAAAATTATGAGCATTGTTTATTAATTCTGAAAGCTGATGGATGTCTTGGTACTGAAACTGTGTGCATAAAAAACACTGTTACCATAGTGCACTGGCACCCCAGAGGTCTTCCTTTCTCTCCTCATCTCCATCAGCACATCCAGGCCAGCCTGTTATGAAAGTAAAGCACAATTAGAATGGAAAATATCAAATCATCAGTAACATTAATAATAACATTAGTAAAAATGTCTGCTTCGCTTTTTAAACAACAAAACAATAGAAGACATGTACACTACCCAAAGAACAGATACTTTTGACAGAAAATTAAACTATGTGTGGAAGGTAGATCCACCTAAATAAACGAGGTACAGTACGTTGCATGCCAGCATGGTTTGTTTTTCAGTGATCATCCCTGTCTAGTCTGAACAGTCTACTCTTGAGCACATAACAAATACAGAACAAAAGGTCTGGGTGCACTTATCTCCTAATCTGCAACAGGGTGCACTTAATATGTCCCAATTAATCTGCAGAAGAATATTAATTTGAAGTGCATCTGTGGAAATAACTTACTTTGCCTTGGTCTCTGTGAGTATTTGATCAGTCATGGAAACAATCTTGATGGGTGATCAGGTGATGGATGATTGATGAGAGATGATACTGCTGGTCAGTCATGTTGTCTCACATTCCAGTGCTCTGCAAGGGAACACATCAGATATTATTTTGCTTCAACATAAAATAGGGACAGCAGCATAGGGACAGCAGGAGAGTGGCACAATACAATGGGCAGAACAGGTCCAAGTTACATAATAATAGGCGAGCAGGCAGCACAGGACAATATTCCTTGCAGTTGAGCGGCACAGCTTTGCTTTTGAGGTGTCTCCACACAGTGTGTGTGTGTGTGTGTGTTTTTTTTTTTTTGTATTGTTTAGACAGTCTATGGACAGCTAGAAGATTTATAAATTATAGAAACTTACCTAACCTAATTGAATTCCCAAACATCAATGCACTGGAATTCCTTCCTCTCCCCAATAAGGGCCTCCGTCAGGACCTTCGCTGGATCAGCACCCTCTGATTGATTTGGCATAGCTAGCCTAATAAAGAAGCACAATTGAGGACAAATTTAATACATTGGGTTATTGGGATAGCTGAATGTAAGCCAATTAAATGATGACACAACACTAAATCAACAAGACATATTCATAACATCTGTATTTATTTAAAGCAGCGGATTAAAGATAATATATTTGAGACTGCCAATAGTTGCAGCCAAATATTCATAATAAATAATACAAATTTACTCTACACCAAGTGTTTAATTTTACAATATCTAGGCTGTATAGAAAGTAAACAAGTAGCCTTAACAAGGGAAACAAAAATACAACCTTGACATTTTAGCAACGACAATGAAGTGTGTTCACAGAAAACTTTATATTTGATATAATAATTAGATCGTAGGCTATTGTAGGCCTATTCGTGATATGTTGCCTGTAACGTTATTCTAGGCCTACTCTTGTGTTTTTAATTGTTGCCAAATCGAGATTAAACCGGTTGGCGCTTTAGACAGGAGTCGAGACAAATATATGCACTGATCGAGAAAAACATTAAAATGTTATTTGAAACAGATTAAATTAACTTACCATCCATGTACCAGCGATATCGACAACAGCAGCTTCATTTCTTCCGCTCTCGCTACACGTGTGACTTACCCACCAATCGCAATCGTGTTTCGTACTACGTCAGTTCCTCTTTGAATGCGGTTTGACATGCTGGAAGGTGTAGTGGCTAACTGTTTCAGTCTGACATTGATTGTTGTTACATGAGTGTTGTGCTCACTGCCAGCCTTATTTGACCTTAGCTGGTTTACAATTATTGTTCTGTGGTAGTATGAAGCACAGTTGCAGCCCTCAAAAGTCTGTAAACAAGTGACGACAACAGGATTGCACACGAAAATGTTCCTCCTGTTATACACATAAATGTCTACCACTAGGAACGCACATAAAAGCGTACCATCAGGTACCCACACGAAAATGTTCGTCAGGTTACGCACATAAATGTCTACCAATAGGTACGCACATGAAAGCGTACCATAAGTTACGCACATAAGAGTGTACCATAGTAACGCACATACAATTTTACCAATAGGCAGACTATATGCACATAAGAGCGTAACACCAGGTACGCTCCTGAAAGACATTCGAGTGTACTCCCGGTTATGCTTTGAGGGTCCTGCAAATACGTTCTCAGAGGTACGCTTCCGCGATGAGACTGGGTTGGAATTGGGATAGGTAGGTCAATATGAGTTATTTTACAAAAAGTATTCCATAAACCAAGTTTTTATAGAGGACAAAATAGGAACGGCACCTACTGTTTCAGATTAGCCTGTAGCCTATTATCAATCTTGTGTTTTTTTCAGGACCTGTATAATCCACAGTTTGATGTATGCCAAGCTAATGCAGTACATCTACAAGTAGCCTACATATAAATGCCTAGGGTGCAATAATTATGCTAAGGAAACAAGAGCAGTCAGAAGAGAGACTTTTACTTTTACCTTTTAAAATTGGGTCTCTATGGGAGAAAGAGAGGCGAGGGAAACAAACAAGCTTGCAAATAAAATGTATTGTGGACAGAAAAGTTATTGAGCTCATCAAAAGTTATTGTGCGATTTATTGATTATTGTCACATGCTTATCCTTTTGTAAATCTCGCAAGGCTGTGTGTCGATATGTGCAGGTGTGTGCTCTATCCAACAAGTTCATTTAGCGTTATGCTATTATTGTAGGTATTTTTAGTGTCTAATAAGTTGTTTTGTGCAGGCTAAGTTCTCTAGATGTAGGCATATTAGTTTATTGTATCCAAAGGGAAACATAGGCTACTACCATAAGGTCCACTCATCTTCAGACGTGTCACGTGATGGTGGTGTGTAGGCGAGAACAGGCCTACGATTAAAAGCAAAGGGCAAGAATAAGATGATCGATCCCTTTTATTCTTGGAAACCGTACATTTAATCAAGTGATTTGGTTTTTAGAGACTCTTTTCTCAGTGAAAAAGGGAAGGACATGGCAAGTGAGGTAACAGAGCTGACAGACACTAAACAGGAGGGGAGGAGAGTGGGGTGATATAGCATAGGCCTACTGTAGGCTACCAGTGGGGGATTTGTGCCACCCTGTATCTGAGGAATCATTGAAGAAAATTAGTTATTTGACCAAGCAGAAGCAAACAGACCTATTTGATTGAGATATTGCAAGTTAGAGCAAAGGCATTTTAAATGTGAGGCACCAACTAGGCCAACATACAAAGGCAAACAAACCTTTTCATAAGAGCCTGAAGGGGACAGAATCAGAGCTGAGAGTTTCAGATCAGCCTGGATTGTCTTTGCATGTTATGCTCAAGTCACCCACACCTTGTCCATACCTGCTTCTGTGTATTGGTTACACTTGTGTAGAATTGTAGACAAACCAACATCATCTGTATTTTCCAGATACAGTTTTTACAGTAAAACTGTAATCCTGTATAGATCACAGCAGGTTCCTGCTCCAAACAGCCATTTCTGCATGTGGATGTGAAGTTATTAGTTCCAGTGCAGATGAATGTGAGTGAGCTGTAGAATGGGACCATGGGGTCTAGTTACCGTCTCTGTTCACCTCTGTTAGCGCTGCTTGCACTTCTGTTAGCTCACGCCAGGCTAATGCAGTAAATCCAGAAACAAATTATGTGCTGTCCTGCTTAAATACACCATGACTAATGACACCGCGAGAGTATCACCAAATATGTTTAAAATGAAATTCAAAACAAACTAAATAATGTCATTAAATATCAAGCAGATTTTTTCATAAAGTTGGAATGGAATGGAATGGAATGGAAAATCTGTTTATTTGAAAAAAAAGCAGGGACAGTGCACAATAAACATTTATCCTGAAACACAGGAGAACATGTCATGCGCCAGGTTGTAGTATCAATGCTAATTCGCACCTGTGGTCCCTGGGCAAGTATATTAAAAAGGCATAAAATAAAACACAAAATAAAATCATAAGACAGGACTACAGACTATTTAGATGGCCACAGTATAACCAGCAGGCTAATAGAACAGGGGCGCCAGTAGCCCACCCACACTTTCCTCCCCCCTCCCCAGATACACACCCACAAAGTAAGTTGAGCACAATCCAGCTCCACACACACACGTACACACACACACAAGCACACACCAAGCACATGTGCATGCATAAACGCACACACACAGACAGACACACACACACACACACACACACACACACATCCACTCACTCACATATAATTTAAAAATGTGTGCAACTCTGATTACTCAACATCCATCTCTTAGTCAAGCAAGAAAAGGTATGGGAATTTCTACATAACAGAAATTCTGTAGGAAGGGAATTCCACTGTCTCATGGCCACATGAGAAAGAGGAATTCCCAAATTGCGTTTTTCGACGAGGAATGCTACACTCCCCCCTTGAGACACGACGTGTGGTTCGCTCAGAATTTTCAGAGCAGAGTGTAACAAACTTTTTCAAAGGGGGAGCAGTAGCACTGTAAATAAGCTTATGTAGCAAGGATATATTTGAGTGTTTTATTAAATTGTCAAAACTCAGTAGACTATATTTGGCCAATATTTGACAATGGTGATGATAGCGAGTCTTTTTATCATGTGTTTTGAGACAGTTTTTGTATAGAGATTCTAAAGGTTTTATAACGGTTTTGCTTGCTTGAGACCAAGATGTGATGCAATATAGAAAGTGAGGGATGATCATAGCATTTAAGTATGTGCTAGATGCCTCAGTTGTAAGGGAACTTCGGTAACCCTTTCTTTTACAGTCCCCCAATTACCAGGTATTTACCTGGTAACAATATGGTAATTTCAAATAATTACATGGTAACTACCATAGGTAAAAGGATGGTAATTACATAGAAATTATGTATTAATTACATAGAAATACCTTAATTATTACCATGAAACTATTTGGTATTAATTGGTAATTATTACTGGAATTATGGTAGTAACAAAAACCCTAATTATCAGGTATTAACCTGGTAACAATGTGGTAATTGCAAAGTATTACATGGTAACTAACACAGGTAAAAGGATGGTAAATACAAAGAAAATATATGGTAATTACATGGAAATACCTTAATTATTACCATGAAACTATTTTGCATTAATGGGTAATTACTACTGCAATTATGGTGGTAACTACAAAATATAACCCAATAACCATGTAAAAACAGAGAAATTATGACCTTATTACCTAGTAGTTTCATCCTATTTACCATGCAATTATGCTGTTTTGGCTGGTAATAACTGTTCTGAAAATAGTGTTTTCCAGGAAAGAACACAGTTGTTCCTAAGAAACTATGTCCTGTATGCACTATACCCATTTATCAGGCATGGGTTTATTCAGTACTTACCCGGTAACAACAACTGCAGAAGTAACTCCATCAGGGTCTCTCTTCTTTATTAGTGGGTAATTGCATATGTTGATTGAAATTTACTTGGCAAATACATGGTAAAATAAAATGTGTTCATCAAACAATTGAAATTGTCACTATGCATTTTCTGCCATTTTACCAAGTAAAACTGGACTATTTTCCAGGTAAATATGATGGAACTGGACTGTAAAAGAAAGTCTACATTGTTTCCATGGTATTAACAACCTCTTACCAAGTAACTACACAAACACTGATCTCTTTTGCCATAAAAATCACTGAAATTGTCATTGTCACCTATTTTCTGCAATATTACCAGGTAATACTAGTCTTTTTTTCCTGGTAAGTACGATGAAACTGGACTGTAAAGGAAAGTCTGAATTGTTCCCATTGTATTAACAACTTCTTACCAAGTAATTACACAAATATCAATCCTTTTTTCTTTACAAGCCACTGCAAACATTGTCACATATTTTCTACATTATTACCATGCAAAGCTGGGCTATTTTCCAGGTAATTATGATGGAACTGGACTGTAAAAGAAAGTCTGAATTGTTCCAATGATATTAACAACTTCTTATCAAGTAATTACACAAATATCAATCTTTTTATTAAGAGCCACTGAAAACATTGTCACATATTTCTACAGTATTACCAGGTAATACTGGGGTATTTTCCTGGTAAATATGATGAAACTGGACTGCAAAAGAAAGTCTGAATTCTTCCCATTGTATTAACAACTTCTTACCAAGTAATTACACAAATATCAATCTTTTTTCTATTACAAGCCACTGCAAGCATTGTCACATACGTTCTACATTATTACCATGTATTAACAACTTCTTACCAAGTAATTGCACAAACATTGATCTCTTCTTCCTTACAAACCACTGAAAACATTGTCACATATTTTCTACATCATTACCTGGTAAAAGCGGACTATTTTCCAGGTACATATGATGAAACTGGACTGTAAAAGAAAGTCTGCATTGTTCCCATGGCATTAACAACTTCTTACCAAGTAATTACACAAATATCAATCTCTTTTTCTATTAAAAAAACACTACAAACATTGTCACTGTATTGTCGCTGTATTTTCTGTATCATTACCAGGTAAAAACAAACTATTTTCCAGGTAAATATGATAAAACTGGACTGTCAAAGGATTTATCAGTTGTTCCCATGGTATTAACAATGTCTTACCAAGTAGTTACACAAAGGTTGATTTCTTCTTAATTCCAACCATTCTAAATCACCATGTGCTGTATTTATGGCAACATTACCAGGTAAAACGGGACTATTTTCCAGGTAAGTAAGATGAACCATACAGGAAAGTCATGGTATTTACTTCTGTTATAGTAATTGTGAAAAACAGTAATTGACTCTCATTTCTACAGCGGTCTTCTTAAATGCAATAATGAGACAAAGATGTGCAAGAATGAGAAAACATAAAGTAAAAGTGCATTCAAGTGAATGTTCAAGTACATGAATGTGCATGAATGGAATGTCCATATTTGTATGGGCAACTGTTGGGAACATGTGGAAAAAGAAACAAAAACAGTTCACTGTGTGAACAGAATAATAAATGCACACAGTAGGATAACTCAGTGAAACTAGCCCTTTAAAGTGTCTGTATAAAAAAGTCCTTTTCTGTGTGAAAGAACAAGCTTATCTTTTATCCACATGCAATGTTTGGATGTTGAGGTAGATGCTGAAGACACCAAATGGCAGTTGGCCAGGCCGCCATAGTCGCCATGAGGTTTCGTAGGACAGCTTTGCACCATCTTGCAGATTGCAAATCTTCTTCCTATGGCCTGTATTTTTATTCAAATAAATGCACATGAGACACATAACATGTTAAGGCATTAGAAAAGTTTGATATGAAGATTTTGGTTTCAGTGCATGCATGTGTTTTCCTAATCAGGCAACCCCAATTTTAAATTCTAACCCTACCCTAACCCTGTAATGCAAAGTAGTCAGACAGCAACCCTTGGCCACTTATCTTTCAAGATTCAGGATTCAAGAATTGTATGTGCAGTAAGTTTCTGGTAGAATAATAATATAGATTAGAAAAAGAATGCAAAGAACAGTAGAATGCATGTTCATGCATTCTAATTGGTCATTCATCCTATTGCCTGTGTGGGGTAAAAAATATTTTGGTCTTAGTGCATGCACTTTCCTAATCTGGCAACCCAAATTTTAGCTTAAGCTTGGCATAGATGCTGAAATGTAATGTAGAATACCAGTACAAAATGCTGCTATCTGGCAACGTCACAATCCAGTGCCTATGGAAATCTAAAACTAAAAATAATGCTAAACTTGGTGTTGTCAGATTACAATAATGCATGCTCTAAGACCAAAATGCTTTTACCCACATGTGTTACTAGGTAAGTGGGCGAATAACCAGCTTTCAGGTGCAATAGGTGCAATATCTCTTTAAATCCTTTCAATGGAATAGTCCTTTAAATTAAGTCCTGTTGCCTAATGAAAACAATGCCTTTCTGAAATTATTTTCTACCTATGGTTGTTTGCAGGTTCTTGTTGCTCACCAAGCTAGCCTACAATTTTGGTAGCCTACTGAAAACATATGCAGCACATTGTTGCATCAGTTCCGGTGCCTAATGAAGCCAAAAAGTTTACAGCTGAGTTTCTGTAATACACTTGTAGAACATAAAATACATAAAACATACATTATACCAAACACTGTTGATAAATGATCACACAGTGCTATTTTCCTAATGGAAAGATAACTATAGCCTATTCAAACTTGAGCTCAGATGAGCTAACTGCTGTATTCAACTGTAGTAGCCTACTTTCGAAGTAGCCTACATCAAAGTTTCGAAGTTACATCAAAGTAATTAGAGAAAACATGAAAATGCCACTTACACTTAAGAAATACACGTGTCAAGTAATTAATATTCGCCTCAACAGATTATTATATGCTTTTCACTTCATCATAACATAGCCTCCAAGCATAGCCTCTATGCCTAATCGAAAAGTTAACCTAGAAAACTTTTTTACTTTAAACTCACCTCTCTCTTGAAGAAATTGAATATTACACTTGGCAATAATATCGTAACAGGTCGAAATTGAGCTCGTAGTTTTGCCCGCAGGACATTCTGTCAAGTTCTTGGTCGATAAGAAATCTGCGCATGAGCACGCACTCGTGCCCGTGCGCATCTTTTGATTTACCGGAAGAGCTCGTTTGAAATTTCTCTGCTGCTTGTGAGACCCGCAAGACTAGCTTCAACTTGGAAAGGCATCTTACTCGAGGGAAACTGTTTTTGGCAACTTAGAGTTATATTTTTCTTCTTTGATAAAAGGCAATAGGCTACATAAGATGAAAATTCTGACATCTCGTCTTCACTTCAATTGCTGTTCTATCGACAGAGGACATTTTCGTTGTTTTCTAGGAGGGAGAGTTTTGGTGAGTTTACTGACGTATCCATGATTCATTGTGTTTTACAATATAAACTAAAGGTATTTACAGAAGCTATGTGCTGTAAATGATCTGGTTTGCCTTCATTTGCGAGGGGAGCTGATGCAGAGTGAGTTTAATCTGCTAGACAGTAAACTTTACAACATTAGGATTTCACCACCAACAGTGTGAGCTCTCTATCCCAATCATGCATTGGCAGTGCAGTGCACCTCTGCCTCTCTTTGCAAACCGGCTCCATATTCATTTCAAGCTGGCGTTTTTGTTGTTAAACTATCCTATAGACCTATTTCACACATTAACACTCCAACATTTAATTAGCCATCAAGTGGTAAACTAACATTTTATCATTAACATTATTTTAGCATTATGATTTGAAAAAAAATGGTAGCCAAGTAACACTTGAAACATCTGAATTCACTTTATTATAGTGCATGAAAATTACAGTGTATTGTTCTTTGATTTCTTATTGTTATTGTTCAACATCCTAATTGAACTGTAAAAGCCTAACTAGAAACTTCAAACAGTTTCATTCAAACTGTGTTGTGAAAGCAGGGGCGCCGCTGGGGGGGGGGGGGTGGAGGTTGGGGGGTGGGGGTGGGGTGGGTGGGTTAGGATGATTCTAAGGGCACTGACAGGGGGGCCCAGAGAAAATTTTAATATTATTTTATTATATTATATTTTGTCATAGGGCCCAAAATTCCTAGCAGCGCCCATGTGTGAAGGTCACACTTCAAGGTTTTTATACTTTTAAAACATGAAGCCAAAGTCCTTTTAAGGCAAGTCCTTTCACTCGGCAGCCATGTTGGATACACCCGGCGAGTTATTTTGACTTACAGTAGTGCAAGGCCCTATCTAAATGAATGGGTCTTTTCCCCAATCGCATACATTTAGCAGCATATGCTAAATTGGTTGGTATTGTGCCATTGTATTGAAAACAACAAGTTGTTAACTGGTTAGCAATGCTTTTCTGAAGCTTTTGGGGAAAGGACGCCTGCAAGAAGGAGCTCTAGTGAAAAATGTGAGCCTAAACCTAGCTCAAACCGAAAGTAAAAATCGGTCTTGCATAGTTCATCTTCAAAGGGATATTCCAACTTTTTGTGAAAATAGGTTATTCATCCTCTTAGCTGGAGTTACATTTTGTTCTCAGTTCATGTTTTTTACTTGTCTGGCAACCCCAATTTTAGCTTTAGCTTAGCATAGACACTGGAAAGTCAAGTGGCCAAAGAGTTGCTGTCTGGCTACTTTACATCCCAGTGCCTTTGCTAAGCCAAAGATACAATTGGGGTTGCAAGACTAGGAAAGCACATGCACAAAAACCAAAATGCTAGGCTTCATAT
>JAODXP020000022.1:472257-490434 GCA_027497455.2 Sardinella longiceps | reverse complement strand
GTACTTCGTTCAGTTACGTATTGCTTGCTTCACACACCAGAGCTGGCATGGCAGCTGACACTAGGATCAGGAGCACCTAAGAGAGTGCCTCTGGAATGCTCTCTAGTTGAAGAAATCAGTTCAAATCGTGTAAAAATAATTTGATAAGAGAGGTCTAATTATTCATTTAATAAATCTAATCCTCCGATCCACCTGTCAAGTCTTCTTCTTGACAACTTCGAGATTCGTTCATATACTGCAAGAAGAAAACACAACGCACAAATGAACTAAAATAAGGTTGAGCGAACACTTAAACCCAACAGAGGTGTGTACAGTGTAGCCTATGTGCCTTATGAGCTTAATAATCATTCATATTTCACATTCCTATTTTACCTGTTTTCACACAGTTTCAATTTCTTTCTCTGTCAACAGGTTGAACCTGTTTACCATGAGGGAGCACACAGACACAACTTAGTCCGCAAAAGTAAGATATTTTAAATAATACATTTCCTTAGAGATCTTGTTTTATGTGTGGTTATATTGTTTTACATGAATGTCCATCATATTTTGATATGTGATTGAATATACACTGAATGCACTGTAATATTTCCATGTCTTTACAATCAGAGTATGGTGTTAACTTGCCAATAAGCATATTTGTGTCGGTTGTGTGAATCAGGGCGAAGGGTTAGGGTTATGAACTAAAGGTTTGGCAATTGGATCAGTCTATCAAGTCATGTGCCATTTTATTTTTCCTCAAATTCCATTCCCAAATTTAGTTTTTTTCTGATTTATTTCTTACAGTTTTTACATACACTCAACACTATGCGCATGCACTTTGGCCTCTCTGAGCCTAGGAGATATAGGTTCTTTTATCTGGCTATAAAATTATGTATTAGTGTAAGTAATATTATATGAGTAGGCTAATAGGCATAGTGCAGCTTAAATATTTGAATCTGTTTCCACATGTAATAGGGTCAGAATCAAAACCTTACACATGTATACATGTACCTTAGGCTACAGTAATAACTGGTAACCTGACACACAGGCTTTCCAAATAAATGGAGAGAGACAGATGTGAAGCAATAAATAGATAATGTATTAATATATCTTGTCTGTTCTTTGTTTATTTGTCATGCGCTGATGGCATGAAAAGTGAAAGTGTTGGTAGTAGAAAGGCACAGAATTAACACTCAATGATGGACAGAAAAAAAAGACCAAAGAAATAACTAATGGACCAGGGTGTCCCCTACCCTTTAACAAGGCGTTACGGCCTACTAATTGTGACCCGGCTAGTAGCCACGCTCAAGATGACAGGGAGGGAGCAAAATGGAGGAAAGGACAAAATTAAAAAGTAACTCAGTAACATGGCAGTCCCCTCTCTAGGATCACGAGAGTTGACTGCCTTAGACACGGGCGGGCCGTGACGACAGGGAGAATACAGATGGGAAGGGTAGGAAAACGGGATAAATTAAGCAGGGGACTCAGACGGCAGCCAACAGAGATACACAAAGCCACCCTAGCCAAAGCTACCAAGCTGCACATAAAAACAAAAGAAAGCAAAACTAAACCCAGCACACTATAACCAAGGGGGTGGAATAACCTAGGCCTAGTTGCTTAAGAACTCATAACAAAAATAACATTTGGAAAACAGTGGTCAAGCAGGAAATCTGTAGTAAAAGAAAAAAAAAACATTACTTTAATTCCAAAAATAGTTAAATGTGTTACAGCAGGGGAATCAGAATGAGTCCAGGCATCACTATAATATTGTAGCGGACTATAAAAGGCCTACACCTGACGGGGCTTATTCATGGTAGCATACCTTATAGTCGTGAACCGAGTGTGCTACAGTCTGCCACAACTGGTGGAAGGACGGCTCATCTTCTAACAAAGGGCAAAACAAACAGCAATATTAGCCATCAGTGGCAAGGGCATGTACAATGTAGCTACGATGGACAAAAACATGAAATAACTGCTGTAACATAATGCATTTACTCACTAAACAAATGAATGTTACCAAGAAGCCGTAATAGAGTGGGACAGTGGGCGTTGACCAATTTCGACCTGGTTCGGGGACTAAAAACGGCAGGCATTTTCGCCATTGAGAAATTGATTATTACTCACGCTGTCTTAACCACACAACGTAGACTTTCAACTAGCTACGGCAGAACAAAAGGATTGCCTGTGATCATAACAATGCTACGGGTTCATATAATACAAACATATTTTAATCGTAATATAACAAGAAACCACTACACTACCCGTCATCCCGCAGTGTAAAACGGCGCCTTTGATTGGAGGAGATTACCGTTGCTAGGTAATCTGTTAGTAGCAACGGTGCAGTGACGTAATTCGACGTGGTTCAGACGCGGGAAATGGGCTCTGGGAGCTATGACGCCATTTTAGGAAATAATTTTGATCAGGTAAAACATGTATTTTAATGTATTTACTTTCCATGTATTTTAAGTGGAATCCACTCGCAGTAAACTGTAGGAAGTAAGTCACTGTGGTGTACTCAACTGATTAGGAGGCTCAGTGAACTACCGTTAGGTCAAAAACTTAAGAAATGTTATCGCTCGCATTGACTTATGGGACAGGTAGTTCATCACTTTTAGCTCAAAAAGGTGACTAAAAACGTGAACCTTCTGCTATTTACCATTTTTCGTTCAAATTTTTACTCAGAACAGGAGGTTACATGGTCATCACCTACCCCGTAGCTGATTAGAGCGCGTGCGCCTATGAGCCGGAGTTTTCGAAACGTCAATGGCGAAAATGAACGGCCAGCGTGCTTCTGGACACTGGCGATTTTCGAGGGGTGTAACGGGCGGTTTAACCGTGACGTAACTGGGGCATAACAGGGCGTGACTGTCCCACTATATGTCCGGTATCATATCAACAATAGCGTGATGTATCAAGTCAAGATGTGCATCGTTACCTTGGACTGTAGCCGTGTCCGACATACTGTTGACCGGCAATGCCTTTACGTTACCCAGCTCCCCAAATGTTACCCATCTCCAAGGACAACAGGCTAAAAGTTAGAATAGGGGCGAACGCAAGGCTTAAGACACAATACGTCTGAATAGTAGGACATGATTGTATTTCAAACTGAATGTTAGCTCACACATAACCCCCCAACTACTACACAACATGGCAGCAAGTGCATAAAAGGCTACATACCACTGCAGACGAAAAGCTAGGTTGCCATCCAGCCCTCTCCAGTGATGGCCATGAGAGTTACAACAATCGAACTACGGTGCCTCTTTGTAGACCGGGATGTTACGTATTCAAATCAGCCCCACGCCCAGTACAGGTGCAATCGTTTGGTCAACAAGTGAATGGACCCTACCACACACAAACAGTTGCAGGAATCCATGTAGATGTTTTGAACATCATTTAAATACTTAGAGTGCATGAAAATTATTTCAAAATAACTATTTCAAAATAAAAGTCTTTACTATAATAACTGATGTTAAATTATTTTACTATAAACTATTCAACTATTTAAGTGTTCAACCATCCCAACTGTGAGTTGTCATCAGCTATGACCCCTGTCAACTATTTTCTCTGTCCACAACGATTTCAAAATAAGTCCTCAGTGGCGGGGTGATTAATTAACATGCTAGCATTTTTGGTTTTAGATGCTATTCAATTCAGTTAAGTCTTGTGGTCATCATGTTAGCATTATTAGCTTGCTAACTAGCATTTTTGTTTTGTGATGCCATTCAACTCAGTTAAGTCTTGTGATCATCATGTTAGCATTATTAGCATGCTAGATAGCTTAGTTAGCATGCTTATTAGCATTTATGGTTTTTGATGCTATTCAACTCAGCTAACACCGTGTGCTAACTGAACGCGATACGACTGCATGTGTGCATCAAAAAGAGTTCCAGCACTTTGTTTTCTATTGGAATGTCATAACTGAATGCTATGCGATGCAACACAACTAGTCGCATTGCTACGCAACTTTTTTACAGAATTTAGTCGCTCTGTCTGTTTCTATTTCAGTTGCACAAGTCGCGTTGCATGGCCAGATTGAATGGAGAATCTAATCAAATAGAACGTAATATTTAACGCATCCTATGAAGACAGTGAACAGTCAATGCTACACAACAAGCCGACAGTCACTTTCAAATAGGACACGGTGTAAGTCTTGTTAACATTATTATCATTCTACCTAGTATAGTTGGCATGCATTTTTGGTTTTTGATGCCATTCAACTCAGTTAAGTGTTGTGGTCATCACATAAGCATTATTAACATACTAGCTAGTATAGTTAACATGCTAATTAACATTTTAGTTTTTTGATGCTATTTAACTCTAAGTCTTCGCTAGGTAGTGTAGTTAGAATGCTAATTAGCATTTATGCTATTAGATGCTGATGCAACTGCAGTTTGCATTTTCCTGCGCTCGTAATTTCTCTGAAATTACATTCTCTACTTTTTCTTCAGCTTTTCTTCTGCGCTTAATTCAGCTAGAACCGCTTGAATTCATTGAACTTCATTCAAACTGCATTTTGTAGGTCTCGCTGAGGACTCTGGAGCTTTGTGACTTTCAACTTTGTAACTTTTAAAACTATGACGTATAAACTATTTTTAAACTTTCCCCATAGACTTAACATTGAGCTGACTCAGAGTGGAGTAGAGTGGGTGACATCCTAAAGAGGCCTTAGCCAATCATCTTTGACATATGCAAATGTTCAACTGGTGATAACCAATCAGTGGTCAGATGAGTTGGCCAGCTGCTCCACCTCTCACTTAATCAGCTACAGACTCTGTATACGTCTTAGAAACTTTCCCCCATAGACTTACATTGGGCTGATGCCAGGCAGCTGGCTCGTTAATTAGACTGTTTAGCCAGGTGTTTCTGGCCATCTGGAGCAACTGTCCCTTTCTCAGGCTAGAGGACTACATTAACTCATCTAAGTCTTCTTGTCGTCATGTTCGTATTGTTAACATACTAGGTAGTGTAGTTAGAATGCTAATTAGCATTTATGCTATTTGTTAATTAGCATTTATGCTATTGGATGCTGATGCAACTGCAGTTTGCATTTTCATGCACTCGTAATTTCTCTGAAATTACATTCTCTAGTTTATGATTGTTACTTCTTGCCCACCAATAGCAACAAGTTTCGCTTTCCTTGACACGCGCCCTCATTCTGGGCAGGCTGAGCCCTCCTGCTGCCCCTAATTGATGTGTCCACCAGTACTAGGCTATATGACACAAAATTCAAAACTATTTCCTGCTCGAAGAAACTTTGTTTTTCTTTTTTACCAGTCTAATCAGAAAAAGAGCTAGGCATGCCTTTTGAAATGTTGCGCGTAGCAGTATTATCAAACTCACACGGTGTCCGTTTTAATGTCAAGATTCCGTCCGCGTTTACCTCATCACAAATTTCATAGGTCCCTACATGTGGCCCAGTGTTTTGGTGGTGAAAGAAAAAAAAATCGCAAGAGAAAAATTGCACTCGGCACAAACACTGTGTTTTAGCTGACATCATGAAAATACAAATGGAAACAAATAGAAGAAGAACAGAGGAATTGACACTCACTGTATGACTGTGCTTGTGTGAAGCAGAAATTCATAGTAAAGTTTTCTGTGTTCTCCCAGGTGTTGGTTTTGATTTTGAGGGTGTGTTCCACAGATTTCAGACATGAGGATTATACTGCTTGGAGGCAGAAATGAAGGGAAGAGTTCATCAGGGAACACCATCCTGGGCAGAAAGGAGTTTGACACCTCAGTAAGAACAGCTGGGTGTGTGAAGAGAGAAGGAGAAACAGCAGGGAGACACATCACTGTAGTGGAGGCACCAGGATGGTGGAAGAACTACCCTGTAATACAAACTCCCAGTCATGAAGAAGAAGAGATTGTCCTCAGTGTGTCTCTGTGTCCTCCAGGACCCCATGCGCTACTCCTGGTTATTGATGTCAGTTGCTCATTCACAGACACAGACAGAAAAGCAGTGCAGGAACACCTGGAGCTTCTGGGTGAGAGAGTCTGGAGTTACACTATAGTGCTGTTCACCAGAGGGGACTGGCTGGGAGACACAAGCATTGAGCAGCACATTGAGAGTGGAGGAGAGGCTCTGCAGTGGGTTGTAGAGAAATGTGGGAATAGGTGCCATGTTGTAGAGAATAAGATAGACTATGGTGGCCAGGTGACTCAGCTGCTGGAGAAGATAGAAGAGATGGTTGCAGGAAACAGAGGCCATCACTTTGACTTTGATGAAAGGATTCTGAAAGAACTGATGGAGAAGAAAAGAGAAGATAAGAGACGAGCAGAGGAGAGGAAGATGAAGGTGAAGAAGCAGGGAAGAACTATCAGATCATCACCAGGTGAGAGAACTTGTCAACAGTTATACCTGCACATGAGATTACTCTTGTTATGTTAACTCACTGTGTCCTGTGTGTGTGTGTGTGTGTGTGTGTGTGTGTGTGTGTGTGTGTGTTTATACTGATTCCTACACTTATATATATATATATATATATATATATATATATATATATATATATATATATATTTACATTTCACAGCTCTTTCTGCTATTCTCCCCCTCTTCTTCTCTGTCTGCTATTCACCTTAACATCTTTATTTACACACATAACACATGTACACACACTTTCACTCTCTTTCACACATGCACAAACACTCTCTCACATACACTCACACACATAAACACACACACTCACTCATCTGAACTTGCATTATGGTTACAGAGTATCATGGTTTGAGTCAGTGGTGATGTTCCCCATACTGCATTTCAGACATGAGGATTCTGCTGTTTATGTACACATCAAAGTTCTTGTATGATTAATTCATTCATCTGTCCTTTTCTCTCTTCTCTCTGGAATTGAGACTCACTGTCACCTCACCTATCGTGTGTGGAGCAGAAATTCATAAAGTGTTCTGTCATGATTCTCCCAGGTCGTGTTCCACACATCTCAGACATGAAGATTCTGCTGCTTGGAGGCAGATGTGGAGGGAAAAGTTCATCTGGAAACACCATCCTGCGCACAGGGGCATTTGATAACTCAGGAAGAACAGCTGGGTGTGTGAAGAGAGAAGGAGAAACAGCAGGGAGACGCATCACCCTAGTGGAGGCACCAGGATGGTGGAATAACTTCACTGAAGCACAAACTCTTAATCATGATAAACAAGAGATTATCCTCAGTTTGTCTCTGTGTCCTCCAGGACCACATTCTCTACTCCTGGTCATTAATGTGAGTTGGTCATTCCCAGAGACATTTAGAAGAGCAGCGAAGGAACACCTGGAGCTTCTGGGTGAGAGAGTCTGGAGTCACACTATAGTGCTGTTCACCAGAGGGGACTGGCTGGGAGACACAAGCATTGAGCAGCACATTGAGAGTGGAGGAGAGGCTCTGCAGTGGGTTGTAGAGAAATGTGGGAACAGGTATCATGTTGTAGACAATGAGAAGAGTGATGGTGGCCAGGTGACAGAGCTGCTGGAGAAGATAGAAGAGATGGTGGCAGGAAACAGAGGCCTTCACTTTGACTTTGATGCAAGGATACTGAAAGAATTGATGGAGAAGAAGAGAGAAGAGAAGAGCAGAGCAGAGAAGAGAAAGATGAAGGTGAAGAAGCAGAGAGAAAATCTCAGATCATCGCCAGGTAAGAGTACTTGTCAACTGTCATACCTGCACATGAGATGACTCTTGTTGTGTTAACTCACTATGTCCTGTGTGTGTGTACTGATACATGAATATTTACATGCCACAGCTCTTTCTTCTGTTCTCTCCCCCTCTGTTTCTCTTCCTCTTTCTCTATTATTCATTTTAAATTATATTATATTAAAGAGGTTAATATAACACTCACACAGAAACACAAACACATGGGTGGTGGTATTATAGTGGTTAAAGGAAAATACCGGAGTGAATTCAAGCATAGCCCTGTTGAAAGAGCTTGCTAAATGCACTAGTTAGCGAGTGGAACAAAATAATTTGGTACAGCACAGACCGAACGCAAACGCAGAAGCGAACAGGCACTTAACACTAAATCAATGGTACCTAACTGTTGGAAACCAAAAGTAAAATCTGAGGTTACATTGACTCAATGTAAAGTGTTTCGCGTTCGTGTTAGGTCTATGCTGTTCGAAATTCTTTCATTTCAAGCGAAACATATTGCTGTTAGAAATCTTGTGCAGCAGGGCTATGCTTAAACTTACTCCGTTATTTTCCTTGAAGGACCTTGACCCCAGTGGGGTTGTAGTCTTGAAGTTGGGTGTTTGAATCCTGGCTGCCACTGTTGTGCCCTTGAGCAAGGCACTTAACCTTAAGTTGCTCTAGGGGAGACCTGCCCTGAAGTTGACAAAATGTAAGTCGCTTTGGATAAAAAATCATCTGCTAAGTGTATTATAAATGCACACTTTTATTCTCTTGCACACATACACACTAAAACTCTGTCACACACACACACACACACACACATACACACAGGGTTATCTGATATTGCATTATAGTCAGTGTCTTTAACGGAATATCATGGTTTGGGTTTGGAGGTGGTGTTCCATATATTTCAGACGTGAGGATTGTGCTGCTTGGAGGCAGAAATGAAGGGAAAAGTTCATCTGGAAACACCATCCTGAGAAGGAAGATGTTTGATACCCCAGGAAGAGCAGCTGAGTGTGTGAAGAGAGAAGGAGAAACAGCAGGGAGACACATCACTCTAGTGGAGGCACCAGGATGGTGGAAGAACTGCACTGTAGCAGAAACTCCCAATCGTGATAAACGCGAAATTATCCTCTGTGTGTCTTTGTGTCCTCCAGGACCCCATGCTCTACTCCTGGTCATTGATGTGAGTAGGTCATTGTCAGAGACATTCATAAGAGCAGTGCAGGAGCACCTGGAGCTTCTGGGTGAAAGAGTCTGGAGTCACACTATAGTGCTGTTCACCGGTGGGGACTGGCTGGGAGATACAAGCATTGGGCAGCATATTGAGAATGGAGGAGAGGCTCTGCAGTGGGTTGTAGAGAAATGTGGGAACAGGTATCATGTTGTAGACAATAAGAAGACTGATGGTGGCCAGGTGACAGAGCTGCTGGAGAAGATAGAACAGATGGTGGCAGGAAACAGAGGCCGTCACTTTGTGTTTGATGCAAGAATTATGAAAGAACTGATAGAGAAGAAGAGACAAGAAACGAGAAGAGCAGAGGAGAGGAAGATAAAGGTGAAGAAGCAGAGAGAAAGTCTCAAATCGTCACCAGGTGAGAGTACTTGTCAACTGTCATACCTGCACATGAGATGACTCTGGATTGATGTGTTCACTCTGTGTCCTGTGTGTGTGTGTATGCGTGCATGTGTGTGTGTGTGATACCTACACTTACTGTACATGCGTATTTACATGTCCCAGCTGCTTGTATTCCCTCCCCTCTCCTTCTTCTCTGTTATTCATCTTAACCTCTTTACTCATACACAAACACATGTACACATTCACACACACTTTTACTCTCTTGCACACATACACAAATACACTCTCTCACACATTCTCACACACACACAGGCTCATTCATACGACATTATATGGTCTGTATTTTAGGTTTTGGGTTGGAGGTTGATTTCCTACACTGTATTTCCGATCATTAGGATTCTGCTGTGTTTACAAATCACAGTTCTTCTATGATTCATTTATTCATCTGTCCTTTTCTTTTTACTCTCTGTCTACTCTCTATTCACTGTCACCTCACCTGTAAGGAGCAGAAATTAATACTAAAGTAGGCTATTCTGTGTCCCGATTCTCCCAGGTGGTGTTCCACATATTTCAAACATGAGGATTCTGCTAATTGGAGGCAGAAAGGGAGGAAAAAGTTCATCAGGAAACACCATCCTGATCAGAGAAGCGTTTGATACAATAGTAACAACAGCTGAGTGTGTGAAGAGAGAAGGAGAAACAGCAGGGAGACACATCACTTTAGTGGAGGTACCAGGATGGTGGACGGACTTCACTGTAGCAGAAACTCCCAGTCGTGATAAAGGAAAGATTGTCCTCAGTGTGTCTCTGTGTCTTCCAGGACCCCATGCTCTACTCCTGGTCATTAATGTGAGTAGGTCATTCTCAGAGACACATAGAAGAGCAGTGCAGGAACACCTGGAGCTTCTGGGTGAGAGAGTCTGGAGTCACACTATAGTGCTGTTCACCAGAGGGGATTGGCTTGGAGACACAAGCATTGAGCAGCACATTGAGGGTGGAGGAGAGGCTCTGCAGTGGGTTGTAGAGAAATGTGGGAACAGGTATCATATTGTAGACAATGAGAAGAGTGATGGTGGCCAGGTAACAGAGCTGCTGGAGAAGATAGAAGAGATGGTTGCAGGAAACAGAGGTTGTCTCTTCCAGATTCAACACAGCATGGATAGGGATGCAAACTGTTCGTACAACTTTTATGTTTTCATCTGATCATTTACATAACCAAATGGCCTATGAAAAAACTGCCAGTTATTAATGTTTATTTTATTTATGCATACATATACAGTCAGAAAACATCCACCTTACCTTAGTGGGACATCTGGATATGGATCTGCTAAGCCAGGGCCTGATTTAGGGATCATAAAGTCCTTGAAGTCTCTCAATATGGCTCATCCACCTGCGATCCAAAAAGACATCACACACAGAGGTGTGGAGACTGAAGATTTAACATTAAAACCAGAACCTGGAAAAAGAATTACAACTGAGACCAAAAGTAAGTTTTCAGTATTATTTGCATTGGTTTTAGTTAGCATAAAATGGATGTAGGATTGATTTGTCAGTTTGAGATTCAACATGGATACACCATACCATGAATTAATTTTATTCACTTATTCAAACACTTGGATCTATAATCATTGTGGCCAGTATGTCAGACATACTGTGCTTTGTGTATTTGATGGATAAAGTACTCCTATGTGACATTTCTATAGGGATGGCGACGGCTAAACATTGTCTTGACCGATCACCGAGGCTCATTAGTCGGTTAAAAACGATTAACCGATTAGTTTAACATAGCCTAGGCTATAGGCCTGCTACTGCGCTATTTAAAATAACATTTCGAGCGGCTCCTGTATCTCTGCCGCTCTCTCTCTCCTGCTCACACACACACAAGCTGCCCCGGCCGCCCCTTCACTCACGTGACATTTTTAAATCCTCTACAACGCGAAAGAGTCCCACAAATGCAGCACTGATGATGTATCAGTGTAACTTTAACAAGTTAACAGGTTCTGCTTGTATGCAATCGGAGGACAAATGCCTCCTTAGTTTGGAAATGGTTTGGGTAGAAGGTGATCGCGTTTAGAAATAAAGGCGGTTGTCTAGCGTAAGAAGCTCATTTGAAACATTGCAGCGGTTCATTTAAGAAAATGACAGCTCCGAAATGACGGCGCTTTAGTTTGAGGTAGTGATAACAATAATAAAGATAGATCACCATCACCTCATCTGTTACCATTAATGATCCTTCCTAAAATGTGGAAATGTATTTCTCAAAGCTAAGCCCATCATCAGCGGAATGTTTCCTGATAGACTGGAAACGTCTTGGAAAGATTAGACATATTGTATTAGTGTCTGATCCACTGTCTACACAGGCTAATTTAGAGATCACTTTTTTTTTTTTTTTTTTTTATCGACTACCAACAATTTTGATCGGTTAACGTTTAAACGGTCAACCATCAGTCAAACGTTTATCGGTTAACATACCTACATTTTTATCCTTTTTTACTTCTGGTTTTAGCTGTCAACCAGAATAATCCTTTTGTAGATGCCTCTAAGATAACGGTGGACAAGAGTCTCTGTATTGGAAAAGGAGCCTTTGGCGCTGTTTACAGAGGGGCATACCAGAGAACCCCTGCTGCTGTAAAGATTATTGGAGACAGTTCAGTCATTACAAATGAGTTTCTTATACCACTGTAAGTATAAAATGCCCTTTCTTTGGGTGTACATGGGTTGCCCTTACATTCCTGTTTGTGTCTTTTTACCTTTTATAGACGCATAATTGATAACATGCAGTACTTTCATATCATTGTAAGTACTGTGCCCATTCCTCAATTTCTTCCAACCATTTTTGGTAAAAACACGTCATAATCCCCTTCCCCAGGCGTTTGTCTCACCCCAACATTGTGCAGATGATTGCTGTAGCCAAGACTGAGACTGAGACCCTCATTGCTAATCAGTATATCCATGGGGCCAACCTGCATCAGGTTATTCATACAGACACTTCCATCAAGGTAGGGCATGAGATTTCAACACATACTGTACTGTAGCTGTTGATCTAGATAACTCCTAACCCATTGCTGTATCGATTTAACATTTTAAGTAGTGCAATTTGTTAATTATTTCCCCTGTCAAAAATTATATTGACCATAAAAACAAGATCAATGCTGGTAAATACTCAATGTCAGACTTTAGTTTGCATTAGAACAACCATGTTGTATTACCTCATTATAGAATGATTAAAAACACTTTCAGTTACAGTATGAGGACAAGATGTTTGTGGCCTTAGATGTTGCCATGGCTCTTGACTATATACACGAGATGAAGATCATCCACCAAGATTTGAAGCCAGCAAATATAATGGTCAGTAGACTAATGTTGTTTATTATTAGACTACAGTAATATTTAATTCCCTGATTGTTTTCTAACCCATTCCTGATCTGTACTGTGTTATAAAGTGTAGCAGTTTATGTCCCACATTTTTAGACAGCAGTCAACTGTCACACATTGAGCGTGACACTAAATCATCTCGGTCTTTAATCACGCTCTCCCGCCACACATTGTATTTCCCACGCAGAAAAAATATTTATTTATTCTGCCATGTTTTTATATCTGCGCCTGTCTCCTATCGGTCTCCACAATAGTTCTAAATTGAGCCTGTCACTAACAGCCAATCAAAAAAACTAAACTGGCTGCACAACAGCCTATCAGAAAATAGCACTGCTGTATCTGGGTAAGATTTACCTCAGCAACCAATGAGAAAAAAGCATAGGTTAATAGTGAATGTGACCAAGTAGCGTTAACTTCATTCAGTTGAGACCACGGAGAAGTGAGCTTCACTTCGAGCGCAGAGTAGGTTAAATCATCCCGTTTTAATGCTACATTTCCACAGCTTGTTTGACAGAAGCAGTGACAGGCGCACTACTGAAGTCAATTTTAGCCTGCAGCCTGCTCACAACATGTTCAGAAGTAGCAGACATATTTTGAATAAGTACAAAAATAATGTGTTTTTGCCTTCCATAGCATTGCAAAGGCATGCACTCAACTGTGCTTCTGTAGGCTACAATGATATAGGCTAGGCTACATTAGGATGCAGCCTAGGTAGCCAAATGAGAACATAACAGATCCCATACAAAAAAGATTTTTATGAAACTTACATTTTTCCTACATGTTGTGTAAGAATCTTATATATATTTTATAGGGGACTCAAAGCTCATAAAAAAATCCATATAAAATGCACATACTGTGAAACTTCATTGTACAATGTTTTTGTTATGTTGTAGAAGAGTCTTATATGGGGCTTATAGGGGACTCAGGCCACATGCTTTTCCATATAAAATCCATATAATGTGAAACTTATACAACTTTGCACCATGTAAGAATTGTATATGACACGTCCCACGTGAAAAAGATTTACATAAACTAAGGCCTATATGTTGTATAAGAATCTCAGGGTGTGTAGGGCAGTCGAACCACATGCAAAATGCATTTACAATGTTTCTATGTTTATGTTTTATGTGATTCACACATTGGTGAAATTAAAGGAATACTTTAACTTTTTTTATGTAAATTGGTCAGTCATCCTCTTCCCTGAAGTTACATATGTGGGAAAATCATTTTGGTCTGGCAATCCAAATTTTAGCTTTAGCTTAGCATAGGCACTGGAATGTAATGTAGCCAAAGAGTTGCTATCTGGCTACTTTACATTCCAGCACCTATGCTAAGCTAAAACGCATGCACTAGGGACAAAATGCTTTTACCCACATATGTAACTTCAGGGAAGAGGATGACTGACCAATTTTCATAAAAAGGTGAAACATTCCTTTAATTTCACCAATGTGTGAATCACATAAAACATAGAAACATTGTAAAGTTTAAATAAAACTTTTCCATATGAGAAGTTATAAGCTTCATATATGCAATGTATTTTGCATGTGGTTTGGCAGTCGTACGAACCCCATCTGAGATTCTTATACAACATAAAATACATGTAATATTCTTATAGGATATTGACATCAGATATTAGGCCACTGACATATGTGTGAGGATGCCGTGGCTCAGTGGCTAGAGCGTCAGACCATTATCCAGGTGTCCCGGGTTCGATTCCAACCCGAGGTCATTTCCAGATCCTGTCATCTCTACACTGCCTTATCTAATGAAAAGCCAAAAAAATATCTTAAAAAAAACATATGTGTTTTATATCATATTCTTTATATATGGGGATGCCACATTTTGTGTCAGACAGCTTAGGTCTAGTGGTTAGGGCTTAAGACTTGTAACTATAAGGTTGACAGTTCGATTCCCGTCCAATGCGTCGTTCTAAACTATCAGTAGGCCTACTCTCCAGCATGCAGCCCACTGTACCAGGTCAGTATAGGTCATTTCACTGTCCGCTGTCTCACCAATTCCATGTGGGTTAATTATATTCTTATCAAAATATAAAGCCTGCACAGTTTTATATAAATTTCATGTATGTTACATGTATGTCTCATACACAAACCTATATATGTCATTTGTATGTCTCATATACTGACACTTAATGTTCCTTATAATTTACTTATTCAAATCATATATATTGTGAGTTTCATTCATATATGACTTAAATGAGAAACTGGCCACTTTTGTAGTATGTGCCATATAAGATTTGGATAGTAATATATGTTTCTGGCAGGAAAGATTTTTATATGTTTTTATATGACACTTCTTATAAGTTTCATATGAATCTTTTTCGTATGGGATGGTAGCCTAAACAATTACAATAAATTAAGTAATTAAACATACAATGCATAGGCTATATTTTGAAAATGATCATGGACCATAGATGGTATGATTTTTATCATGAGGTAAACATGTAGGCCTACAGTTATGTGCCAAATAATAGGCTAGCAGTTTGTTTAAAACAACAGAGAAAAAGTTCTATGTTTATAACACCATTCATTTCCAGAGATAAAAAAGCACTAGGAACAGCATGCATTCAATTTGGAAATGGTAAAAAAAAGAAAAAGTTGTTGTTATAACAGTATCTGCATTTCCATTTACAAAAAGGACTATTACTGTATCAACTGAAAATGAAATTAAGATTTAGCTTTTTTCTTTAACCTGAATAAAACACATAGGCTACACACCTAAAAAAATAGCCAAGACAAATGTTTTCTTATATATTCTTATAGTAGCCTATGAATAGACCTATACCATCGTTCAGCCAATTTCAATCTCAGTGGCCTATTCCTTTAAGAATAATGTTTCTATCAGTGTTAAATCATTATAATGAAAAAATGTAAGACAATAGACAACTACATAAGATGGTCCATGCAAATCCAAAAGGATCTTCTTCTGCTGTTTGTAAAGGCCCATTCATACTCAACATGTGTCCTTACGTCTGTCTCTTCATACCTCCGTACAATTTTTATGTTTGCAAGTGCTAAACCCCGCCCCATTATTCCTAATGAATTTCATCTGTTTCGTCCGGAATCATAAGCTCCCCATTTTCATGTCAAACTCCGTACAAAATCGACGTAAAGTACGTGTGAAACACTCCACACGTATCCGTATCCGTCTTTTACATGAGGAATGAATGGGGGAGTGCTACTTTTCCGAAAATTCATCTGAGGTCATGATTTTAGGCATTATTTTTTAAAGTTTCGAGAGCATAAAACTGGCACACAACTGATGATGGAGAAAGCCACTTACGAACTGTATCAATAGTTGAATGCGCTGAGAAAGCACAAATTGCGTTGTAATTCAAATAGTAAGCTCCAGCTAAGTCACGTGACCTAGCTTGCTTGCTAACCAAAACAAACGGGGGGTGAACGCTCCCACTGATCTAGCAAGGGCGATATCTGCCTCTAGGAGGCATGGATAAGGTCGCGAAGGAGCTCATTTTACTTCCAATGAGTTCTAGGCAATGTATAGCCTGACACGTCAGACTATATCATAAGAATGTATAGTCTGAAGACCACTGATAGACTGTACCTTAGTGGAGGGGCGGGTGATTGCATTGTCTTTCAAACTGCCTCTCCACGTAATAGGCTAGCATTCCGGCCAGTGGTACCAGCTGGTATATCAAACTTTTCCCGTAGCCCGTCGGTAACACTGCAAAGACATCTTTTTCAGAACAAAAAACTTCAGTGCACTTTCTTGTTTCACTTTCAAAGAAAATGACAAGTGCAATTCGTCCAAAACTAAAGCCAAAGACGATTCTGCTCTGGTTTGAACAGGGCTGTCATCATCGTACAAAGCCCGCCTTACGATTTCCTGTACACATACCGCGCTGTGATTGGTTATCCGCCGCCAGAGGACGAATACAACGGGTTTCTATCAGTGGCTTCTAGACGTACCCTCCGTGCAAATTCAAATTTGCTACCGCTAGGGGTACGTCTAGAGTTCTAGGCTAGGCAATGTATATAAAGGTCTAATGAATAGGAAACATCAAAATTTTATCTAAATGTTGCAAGTGGGGCTTTAAGATGGAGCTAGAGAATTAATTTTTTTTTCCTAAATAGCCTTTTCCAGAATAACGTGACAATTCTACAAAAGTTGACTTTAAAACTGTTGCTGAATACAGCTTTATGTCAAATGGTGTAACTACAAAAAAGCAACAAGAACAGTATTACTGCAGCGGGTGGTTAGTCTTCTGGTGGCCCCACTCTATCGGGATATCCAAGGGCCAGGTTAGAGGCAGTAAGAACCATTTTTATAATGGTGAGTCAGACTCACCATGACGCTCTACCAACTAGTCGGTAATGCTGCGAGAATTTTTGGGTTTTGGGAAGACTGTAATCAAAGTAGGCTATTCATCACAGTTGTTGCTAACATTGGATGGGCCTATTTTAGCAAAACTAGTTCATGCATTACAGGCTACACTATTTCTAAACATCCTACCTGGATGTAGGCCTAGTCTTGGAGTACTTGGGTCCATAACTTAGATGAAGGACTCATCACCACCAGGCTATTCCTTTATTCATATATTTCCCTATTCATATATTTTTACTAGTGCTGTCAAGCGATTAAAATATTTAATCACGATTAATCGCATTAATGCCGTAGTTAACTCATAATTAATCGTGATTAATTGCAAATTTCTTTCTATTCTAAATGTCCCTCGACTTCTTTTTGTCCCATTTTTATTTAATTATTTTCATTTTAGTGCTGTTATCAACATTCATTGGTGGGGGTGAATACCAATTTAAAATAAAAGAAAAAAACAGTTACAGCATCAGAAATTATTAACATGTTCAAGTACTGCCAGAGAGATGTTTGTATGTCTTTTATGTTGCTAGTTCACAAGTTTACAAAAAAAAAAAAAAACCTGGATGGGGTCCCTTTAAATTATATTAACCTATAAAGAGGCTCAATGAAAATATGGCATTATGGTCTACATGAGTAAACCTACATTGAGTGAGCATACCTTTAAAATGCATTTTGCCATATTGGCAATTGTCCTGCAAGAAGATCTCATTTTAGTGACGAGGTCATACGTTCAGAATCAGGTAAGCTATTATATGCGTCTCGTCTGCACAAACATTCTCTCCCAGTTGCGCTCCGACCTGTTTCACCTCTCTCAGTCGCGCTGCAATTTTGAAACTGATATAGCCTATTCGCGGGGTATTCAATTCAAGAGAACGGATTTCTAAGTGACAATATTAATCCTCTAACTAATTAACAACCTAAATATGCGAACATGCGAGTGAACGTCAACTATTGCGTCAGTAAAATATTTGTTTTCACTGACATTGGAATTATCAATAGGCTCTTTGGAGCAGCAGAGACGCGTGTGTAGGCTACTGTAGGCAGAGGATAGGTCCTAGCTGGTTAAGCAGTAGGCCTACTTCAAGCCTAATACAAACACAGGACTGTAGTAGTAGAGAGTCAAAGAGTTCCACTTATCATTTTACTAGAGAAGAGGTTCACACATTGTTGTACAGAGGCTAACAGCCTCTCAACTGAACTTGAGTGTGTGTTCACGAAAAGCATACGGCTCTGGCTATACGTGCTATATGTGCTGATTGGCTA
>JAODXP020000022.1:469961-472157 GCA_027497455.2 Sardinella longiceps | reverse complement strand
TTTTAGAGTAGGCTAGGCCTACTCGCGGGTAGCCTAAGCAAATTTGGGCGAGTGGGAAGCGCTTTTTACTGACAACCGGCAACATGTGTCGCATTTAAGGAAGCTATTATAGATTTATAGGAAGCTATAATAGATTCATAATTTAATAAAAATCCAAAATATTGCGGTTCGCTTATTGAACTGTAGAGGGCATATTGTTCGGTTCGATAAAAAAACCGTTGCATCCCTAACATGCACACATGTCTAATACACACACACACACACACACACACACACACCCTAATACACGCACACACACACACACACACCTAATACACATACACACATGCCTAATACATATCCACATATCTAATACATACACTCATGCCTAATACACACATGCTGTACACACGCATACAAACATCTAATATGCAGGCGCACACACACACACACACACACACACACACACACACACACACACACACACACGCCTAATAGATACAAACACACACACCTAATGCACATACACACATGTCTAATACACACACACACACACACACACACACACACAGGCAGATTTAATGATATGTAAACCCCAATGTTTCTGACAGACTGTTGTGATATTTGTTTCCAGGTGGAGTTCCCCAAATCTCAGACATGAGGATTGTGCTGCTGGGATACATGAAGGCTGGGAAGAGTTCATCAGGAAACACCATCCTGGGCAGAAAGGAGTTTGATACTGTAGGGAGAACAGCTGAGTGTGTGAAGAGAGAAGGAGAAACAGCAGGGAGACACATCACTCTAGTGGAGGCACCAGGATGGTGGGCTAGCTACACTGTAGAGCAAACTCCTGAACGTGATAAACGAGAGATTATCCTCAGTGTGTCTCTGTGTCCTCCAGGACCCCATGCTCTACTCCTGGTCATTAGGGCAACTCACGAGTCATTCACAGAACCAAACAGAAGAGCAGTGCAGGAACACCTGGAGCTTCTGGGTGAGAGAGTCTGGAGTCACACTATAGTGCTGTTCACCAGTGGGGACTGTCTGGGAGACACAAGCATTGAGCAGCACATTGAGAGTGAAGGAGAGGCTCTGCAGTGGCTTGTAGAGAAATGTGGGAACAGGTATCATGTTGTAGACAATAAGAAGAGTGATGGTGGCCAGGTGACAGAGCTGCTGGAGAAGATAGAAGAGATGGTGGCAGGAAAGGGTGGCCATGGCTTTGATTTTGACAGACATGTTTGTAACAAACTCCAAGAGAAGAAGAAGGAAGAAGAGAGAAGAGCAGAGGAGAGGAAGATGAAGGTGCAGAAGCAGAGAGAGACTCTCAGATCATTAGCAGGTGAGAGAATGGGTCAGCTTTTCATCCAACACACACACACACACACACACACACACACACACACAGATAATGTTACAGCTTTTTGTCCAACACAACACACACACACACACACACACACACACACACACACACACACACACACAGATGATTAGGTAAGAGAATGTTACAGCTTTTTGTCCAACACAACACACACACACACACACACACACTCACAAACAGATCATTAGGTAAAAGAATGTTTTGTCCAACACACACACACACACACACACACACACACACACACACACACACACACACACAAACAAACAATCACTCACACAATCAGTACACACTAAGTAAGAGAAAGTTACAGCTTTTTGTCCAGAACATGCATGCGTGCACAAGCACACGCACACACACAGACCATTAGGTAAGAGAATACAGCTTTTTGTTCGACACATGTAAACGCAAATGCACGCACGCACGCACATGCACACGCACACGCACACACACACACACACACACACACACACACACATGCTAAATGATGAATATGATCCTTCAGTGTTTCCCATACATAGACTATTGTGTGGCGGGCCGCCACAGAATGGAATCCTATCGCCACATAATAAGACTCACGATTAGAAAGAAAAAAAAAAAAAAAGACTCGCGAATAATAAAAAATAAATCAGTTGCGTCGTTCCACTTCCCTCACACCTGTATCGTTCCATTCTTTCATAGTGCCCCTTCTTCTCGTTCACGCACGCGCGCACCAGGGTAACAGCGCTAATGCACCTTGCCAAAAACGCCCGCCGCCTTGCCTACGTCCCCCGGATTTTTTTTTACGCATAGACCTACATAAAAAGGCCGGTCGCATCATTATCACAGCGCAATGA
>JAODXP020000022.1:459961-464961 GCA_027497455.2 Sardinella longiceps | reverse complement strand
TTTTATTTTTTGGATGAGCTTCAAGAGGTAGTCACCTGAAATGGTTTTCCAACTGTCTTGAAGAGTTATTCATTCCCAGAGATGCTAAGAACTTGTCGGCTCTTTTGCCTTCACTCTGTGGTCCAGCTCACCCCAAACCATCTTGATCGGGTTCAGGTCCAAAAGTTTGTCATAATCTCACACTTTTTTTGTTAAGCACATAATTTCATATGTGTTCATTGATCATTTTGATGCCTTTAGTGAGAATCTACAATATAAATTGTCCAGGAAATAAATGAATCGCATTGAATGAGGGTGTGTGTCCAAACTTTTGGTCTGTACTGTATGTGCATGTTTTACACTAATAACCATTTTATTCATCCTCACCACAGCTGATAATACTTGAATGAATGACACAAACTTTCTCAGTTTGGCCCCTAACATTAGATTAGATGGAGCTGAGAACCAATGCTTTCCAAGTTTCCAATTACAATACAATAATCTCCCATTAATGTAATTAGTCCTTTAGCTTTTATCACCTACAAAGGTTTATGTTTGAGTATATTTGAGTATATAAGTGTAATATTTGAGTATATTTATGGCAAAACTGTGGAAATGTTCATGAACATGACCCCCCTACACATAAATTAGCTAATGCTGTGATCTGGCACTTATTCTACCATCAGGTCTCATTCACATCCAATCAGTGCATTCAGTCTGTAAGCGCTGCTGTTGGTTCAGTACAGGGTACGTGTGCATCTATGTTCACTCCTGAAACAGTTTCCTGTGTGAAAACTGAGCATAAAATTGTCCCACTGCAAATGCACAGATTGGAGTGTGAATGAGACTCAGATTCTGGAAGATTTGGAAGTTGAATGAAGTGGAAGCTTCTAGATGAGAACATGAAGTTTTGTCTGAGTGAGCGTGTGTGTGTGTGTGTGTGTGTGTTTGTGTGTGTGTGTGTGTGTGTGTGTGTGTGTGTGTGTGTGTGTGTGTGTGTGTGTGTGTGTGAAAGCTTCTAGATGAGAACATGAAGTTTTTTTCTGTGTTGAATTTGGTCTCAGTGTGGAATGTGTGTGTGTGTGTGTGTGTGTGTGTGTGTGTGTGTGTGTGTGTGGGTGTGTGAAAGCTTCTTGATGAGAAAATGTGTTTTCTGTGTTGAATTTGGTCTGAGTGAGTGTGTGTGTGTGTGTGTGTGTGTGTGTGTGTGTTCTTCTAGATGAGAACATGAAGTTGTTTTCTCTGTTGAATTTGGTCTGAGTGTGGAGTGTGTGTGTATGTGTGTGTTTGTGTGTGTAAGCTTCAACATGAGAACATGAAGTTTTTTCTGTGTTGAGTTTGGTCTGAGTGTGGAACGGCATGAAGGGGCGTGGCCTAGTCTGGATTTGAGAGAATGGGCGGGGCAGAGGAAGCAAGGTTCTGAGCGTTTTCCCACCACCACCACACTCTCAAACAGACACAAACACACACACACACACACACACACACACACAGACATCAGTATTGAAAACGTATATTGTGATCAGATCTCATACTAAATGCAAAACCCACATGCCACTAAATGCAAATACACACACGCACACACACGCACACACACACACACACACAGATTGACAAATGTGTTACCAATATGATATGTAAACTCCAATATGTTTGACAGACTGTTGTGATGTTTGTTTCCAGGTGGAGTTCCCCAAATCTCAGACATGAGGATTGTGCTGCTGGGATACATAAAGGCTGGGAAGAGTTCATCAGGAAACACCATCCTGGGCAGAGAGGAGTTTGATATTGTAGGGAGAACAGCTGAGTGTGTGAAGAGAGAAGGAGAAACAGCAGGGAGACACATCACTCTAGTGGAGGCACCAGGATGGTTTTATAACAACACTGTAGAGAAAACTCCTGAACGTGATAAACGAGAGATTATCCTCAGTGTGTCTCTGTGTCCTCCAGGACCCCATGCTCTACTCTTGCTTGTTAGGGTGGATGACTCATTCCCAGAGACAGACAGAAGAGCAGTGCAGGAACACCTGGAGCTTCTGGGTGAGAGAGTCTGGAGTCACACTATAGTGCTGTTCACCAGAGGGGACTGTCTGGGAGACACAAGCATTGAGCAGCACATTGAGAGTGGAGGAGAGGCTCTGCAGTGGCTTGTAGAGAAATGTGGGAACAGGTATCATGTCGTAAACAATAAGAAGAGTGATGGTGGCCAGGTGACAGAGCTGCTGGAGAAGATAGAAGAGATGGTGGCAGGAAAGGGTGGCCATGGCTTTGATTTTGACAGACATGTTTGTAACAAACTCCAAGAGAAGAAGAAGGAAGAAGAGAGAAGAGCAGAGGAGAGGAAGATGAAGGTGCAGAAGCAGAGAGAGACTCTCAGATCATCAACAGGTGAGAGAATGGGTCAGCTTTTCATCCAACACACACACACACACACACACACACACACTCAGATCATTCGGCAAGTTATGTTCCGCTTTTTTGTCCAACACACACACACAAACACACACAAACACACAAACAGACACCACACATACACACACACACACACACACACACACACACACACACAAATGCTAAATGATGAATATGATCCTTACGGGAACAAAGCTAGTAATTATCTAGTTATATGCCAATGAATAGTCTCCATTTGAGTAAGGAGATGAGTGTTCCAATGAGAGCTCATCAGCAGTCAAGAGCAGCTGAAAGCAAGACAGACTTTCCAGTAGGTGTCAGTAGCTAGAATAAAGCAGAACAAAAGTTAGTCCACACCTTCATGGTTAGTAGGGTAGATGTTACTGGGGTAAGTGAGAAAGTGAGGTTAGTGTTAGTGGGCACATATGGATATGGGTCCTTTGTGGAAAAGGCTTCTGGGATGATCTTTTGCCACCTGGTCCTGGTTCTTACTTTGTGGACATATATGGTGTGGCAGAACTGTAGAAAGGGGGCGGGGTATGAAAAAGGGAACATGGGATTGGATGAGTAAAATCCAAACAAAACAGCTTCTGGAGTTGCTAGGAAACATAAATACACTGCAACATCATCAGCAGGTGAGAGACTGATTCAGAGTTTTTAATTCATGCACTGGACATGTAAATTAACACTTTACAGTTCATATGTTCTTTATCTCTCGAGTGAGTGTGGTGACCAACTACATTGCTTTCTAGGTTAGCTATGTGGGCTATTCCATAACTTACAAAGGAGTTAGGAGTGTTCAGTGGAGAATCTCTAAATTGAGGCAGGTAAAAGCTTGAAACGACAACACATAACAGACCATCCCTAGACGTGACTTTCTGCTGTATGGGAACCTGCTGGTGTGTGTGTGTGTGCCATGTAAAAGCAGAAGATTTTCACTCAGCACACACACACACACACACACACACACACACACACACACATCGCAAGTCTCTCAGAAGCTCCAGGAGGCTCCTGTATTTATATAGCTGCTGCTAGACGCCCGTGAGTGAGATAAGATCTCAGGTAGCCCAGTTTCATTTGCAAGTGTTAGAAGCGCAACAGGAGAGTGACAGGAGTGTGAGTGAGCGTGAGACGGGGGAGTGAGGGAGAGAGAAAGTGAGCATCAGGCCTGTGTAGTAGTTTTGCCTTAACAGCTGACCACTGTCTCTCTTATCATCAGATCATTTTGTGATTATTATTATCATCACCTAATTGTCATTACACATTGCCATTTGGTAGCAATTATTTGGGTTATACACACACAAACACACACACACACACACACACACACACACACACACACACACACAGTGCACCTCCCTAACACACACACACACAATCTACAGTGTAGTATTTGTACCCTAATTGTCTATTACATTGAGTTGTGTCATGTCTGTTTCCAGGTGGAGTTCCACAAATCTCAGACATGAGGATTGTGCTGCTGGGAAACAGAAATGAAGGGAAGAGTTCATCAGGAAACACCATCCTGGGCAGAGAGGAGTTTGATACTGTAGGGAGAACAGCTGAGTGTGTGAAGAGAGAAGGAGAAACAGCAGGGAGACACATCACTCTAGTGGAGGCACCAGGATGGTGGAATAGCTACACTGTAGCACAAACTCCTGAACGTGATAAACGAGAGATTATCCTCAGTGTGTCTCTGTGTCCTCCAGGACCCCATGCTCTACTCCTGGCCATTGATGTGAGTGACTCATTCACAGAGACAAAGAAAAGAGCAGTGCAGGAACACCTGGAGCTTCTGGGTGAGAGAGTCTGGAGTCACACTATAGTGCTGTTCACCAGAGGGGACTGGCTGGGAGACACAAGCATTGAGCAGCACATTGAGAGTGGAGGAGAGGCTCTGCAGTGGCTTGTAGAGAAATGTGGGAACAGGTATCATGTTGTAGACAATGAGAAGAGTGATGGTGGCCAGGTGACAGAGCTGCTGGAGAAGATAGAAGAGATGGTGGCAGGAAAGGGTGGCCATGGCTTTGATTTTGACAGACATGTTTGTAACAAACTCCAAGAGAAGAAGAAGGAAGAAGAGAGAAGAGCAGAGGAGAGGAAGATGAAGGTGCAGAAGCAGAGAGAGACTCTCAGATCATCAGCAGGTGAGAGAATGGGTCAGCTTTTCATCCAACGCACACATACACACGGCCAAACGCACACACACACATACACAAACACACACACACACACACACTATGATACATCAGGAGGTGAGAGAATGGCTCAGCTCTCCATCCAACACACACAGACACACACACTCAGATCATTTGGTAAGATAATAGACAGACACACACACACACACACACACACACACACACACACACACACAAACAAACAAACACAAACACCTGCATGCTAAATGATGAATATGATCCTTAGGGAAGAAAGCTAGTAATTATCCAGTGAGGTGCCAATGAAAAGTCTCCATTTGAGTAAGGAGATGACTGTTCCAATGAGAGCTCATCAGCAGTCAAGAGCAGGCATATATGGCAGTGAACTCATATTTCTAAATGAGAAGTCTGCTCTGTGAGCTTAATCTGATACAGTAGAATGCCACTCTC
>JAODXP020000022.1:409324-459861 GCA_027497455.2 Sardinella longiceps | reverse complement strand
AACAGAAACCAAAGGCCAAACTGGAAACTATTCCAAGCCCCAGGTGAGAGCTAGGAAGCGAGGCAAAAGGGCTGGCGCTTTGGTCCGGCTTAAACGTCAAAAACATCGATCACCGCTGCCAAGCGTCCTGCTATCTAATGTTCGCTCCCTGGTCAACAAACAAGACGAACTGAAGATGCTAATCAACTGCAGACAGGTCATCGCCGACTGCTCTATCCTGTGCTTCACCGAAACATGGCTCAACGCAGATGTCCCAGACTCAACTGTTCTTCTAGATGGGTTTACCCTACACCGCGCCGACCGCACCAAAGCCTCGCTGAAGAACAAAGGAGGCGGCCTGTGCTTCTATGTGAACCAAAGATGGTGTACCGACACAACAACCCTCTCACGGACCTGTTCCTCAACCCTGGAGACATTCGCCATCAAATGCAGACCCTTTCACCTGCCGAGGGAGCTGACTACTATCATCCTGGTGGCCGTATATATTCCGCCTCAAGCTTCCAGTTCCGAAGCGGTCCAGCAACTCTCCGCTCAAATCATGGACATCGAAAACTCGTACCCGGACTCTACTGTGCTTGTTTTGGGGGACTTTAACCACGTCAACCTGAAACGATCGTTGCCACGGTTTAAACAGCAGATCCGAGTGCCCACAAGGTACGATAAAATTTTAGATCAATGTTACTGTACTATCGCTAATGCCTTTCACGCAGTAGCCTGGGCGCCCCTCGGGCAATCAGACCATAACATTATCCTGTTAATGCCTGCCTACCGACAGAGACTGAAAACTGACAAAACCGACAACAAAAGTAGTCAAACAATGGTCCTCTCAAGCTATCTGTGAATTGAAAGACTGCCTGGACAATACAGACTGGTTTGCTATTAAAGACTCATGTAATGATCTTAATGAGTTTGCTGAGGTGGTTAATGCATATATTTATTTTTGTGAAAATGTATGTGTTCCAACTAAAACGGTGACTATTTACAGTAATAACAAGCCATGGTTCAGTAGAGAATTAAAGTGTCTCTGGAAAGTTAAGCATGAAGCATATAAGAGTGGGGATAGAGCACTGTACAAAACCTCTAAATATAACTTTGACAGAGCCGCTAGGAAAGCTAAAATAGACTACAAGCAGAAGCTGGAAGGTAAACTTATGGCTAAGGATAGCAAAGGGGTATGGGAAGGTTTGAGGCAGATAACTAACTATGCAAGCAAAAAGTCTGTGGCCAGTGATGACCCCGAGCTGCCTGACAGTCTCAATGAGTTCTACTGCCGCTTTGATAAGGATGCAACTATAGCACAGACAGTAGGCCTAAGTACCCCCTAACCCACCTTTTATTATCACAGAGCATGAAGTTAGGCTCCTACTACAAAGGCAAAATAGTAGGAAAGCTGCAGGCCCCGACCTTGTATCATCTGCCACTATAAAATTCTGTGCTAATGAACTGGCCTCAGTTTTTACTGACATCTTTAACTGGTCTCTGAGGCAAAACAGAGTCCCTGCCTGTTTCAAATCAGCTGTTATCATTCCTGTGCCCAAGAAACCAAATATCACCTGTTTGAATGATTACAGACCTGTTGCGTTAACACCTGTAGTCATGAAGGTCTTTGAGCGACTAATATGTGATCGTCTGTCCAAAATGGCCAGATTGGACCCTGGTCAGTTTGCTTACAGGGCAAACAGGTCCGTTGACGATGCTGTGTCCATGTGTTTACATTCCATTCTGCAACACCTGGAGGTACCAGGCAATTACGCTAAGGTTCTTTTCATAGATTATAGTTCTGCTTTTAATACTATTTTACCAAATAAGCTTTTTCATAAGTTGCCGCAAATGGGAATTCACAATTCCCTCTGCTATTGGATTCTTGAGTTTTTAACACAGCGCTCCCAAGTGGTCAAAATCCACAACAATATTTCCAAGGTTAAATACATAAGTACTGGTGCCCCCCAAGGGTGTGTCTTGTCACCTCTTTTATATTCTTTGTACACTAATGATTGCATATCACATACTGATTCCATAAAAATGTTTAAATTTGCGGATGACACTACACTGGTGGGCTTAATTTCTGGTGATGATGATTCTGCCTACAGAAACGAGGTCCACCTACTGACACAGTGGTGCCTTACCCATAATCTAGAGCTAAATGTAGCCAAAACTAAGGAGTTAGTGGTTGACTTCCGCAGACAAAAGACTGTATCTCTGCCCTTACACATTAATGGAATGGAGGTGGAACGGGTTAATAGTTTTAAATTTCTTGGCACAACATTAGAATCCTCCCTTAAATGGGATGAGAACCTCACCACTATAACCAAAAAAGCGCACCAGAGACTCTTCTTTCTGCGCCAGCTGAGGAAGTTTGGGGTAGCATGTAAGGGGATGTTACAGTTCTACCAAGCAGCCATTGAGAGTGTTCTTACATTTTCTATTACTGTGTGGTACGGCAACTCTACAGTCCAACAGAGGATGCAGATGGACAGGATAGTACGCACAGCCTCAAAGATCATTGGCTGTGAACTTCCCTCCATCTCCACCATATACGAAACCCGTATCTGTCGGAAAGGGCTGAAGATCCTTCTAGATCAGTCACATCCAGCCAACTCCCTTTTCAGCATTCTCCCATCAGGTAAAAGATTGAGAGCCATAACCACTAAAACATCACGTTTTCTTAACAGCACTTACTGCAGGTCCATCAAGCATCTAAATAACTCTCCTACCCTGCACCAGCACCTTAAGAAAGTAGGCGGATATGATAAGAGCTGAGCTCAATTACATTGTATTGATTTATTTATTTATTTATTTATTTATTTTTATTCTATGCTTTTACACATCAATCTAGTTATTATGCTGTGCAATATGTCCATGTATTGGTCTCTAACTGACCGTATTTATTTACTGTACTACTGCACATAGCACTTTAAACTCTGTCAAGCTTGCCACTTTGGTAATTTCTTTTAAATTCAGTACTGTCTAGTCCATGTTTGCACTTGCCACTTTTCTTACATCTGGCACACTCCTTCCTGTTCAAACATTCAGGACAGGAGGGTCAGGTTTTCCTTTTCTTCTTTTCCTCATTTTATTCACCTTTTATTTTTATACATGGTATGCGTGACCCTATGTGGGCACTGAATGGCAGTGAATGTTCTATGTTTGTGTTTGTGTTCTATGTATAAGTTTGTCCCCTGAGCTCACTGAAACAAATCCCTAGCAACTTGCACTAGTTGCATGGCAATAAAGTATTGAATCTTGAATCTTGATGAGAATGCTTTTGTCCAAGCACACACACACACACACACACACACACACACACACACACACTGATCATTAGGCAAGATAATGTTACAGCTTTTTGTCCCACTCTCACACACCCACAAACAGACACCACACACACACAAATAAACAGACCGTTAGATGAGATAATGTTTTGTCCAACACACACACACGCGCACACACACACACACACACACACACACACACACATACACACACTCACACACTCAAATCATTGGGCAAGAGAAAGTTACAGCTTTTTGTCCAGCACATGCATGCGTGCGCGCGCACACACACACACACACACACACACACACACACACACACACACACACACACACACACACACACACACACACACTCTAACGCTAAATGATGAATATGATCCTTAGGGAACAAAGCTATCAATTATCCAGTTCGGCACCAATGAAAAGTCTCCATTTGAGTAAGGAGATGACTGTTCCAATGAGAGCTCATCAGCAGTCAAGAGCAGCTGAAAGCAAGACAGACTTTCCAGTAGGTGTCAGTAGCTAGAATAAAGCAGAACAAAAGTTAGTCCACACCTTCATGGTTAGTAGGGTAGATGTTACTGGGGTAAGTGAGAAAGTGAGGTTAGTGTTAGTGGGCACATATGGATATGGGTCCTTTGTGGATCTTTTGCCACCTGGCCCTGGTTCTTACTTTGTGGACATATATGGTGTGTCAGAGTTGTAGAAAGGGGGCAGAGTATGAAAAAGGGAACACAGGATTGGATGAGTAAAATCCAATCAAAACAGGTTCTGGCGTTGCTAGGAAACATAAATACACTGCTACAATATCAGCAGGTGAGAGAATGGTTCAGAGTTTTTTAATTCCAGCACTGGACATGTAAATTAACACTTTACAGTTTATATGTCCATTATCTCTCCTATGACTCTCCTATGAAGTTATTACCCACCAATGTTATAATTTCCCACCAATGTAATGAATCACCAACGTAATAAAATTATGCCGTTTTTAAATGTAATAATCCTGACAATGGAATAATTTCCCATCATTCCCAATAATTATGTTAAAAAGAACAAAGGAGCCGAGTGCTCGCAGTGATTTGTCGTGGTAAACTCCAGATGGTATGGTGGTGCTCTTCGAGTTTGATTACTTATTCTATTATAGAGTTTGATTACTTTATAGAGATTGATTACTTATTCTATTATAGCACTTGCCAGCCGTAGGCACTCACGCATTCAGCAGTAAAAAGTTTTGTATAAAAACCTGTGACGGAGTACTGTCACTACGGTTGAGTATGCGCTCTGACTGTTCATTACATAGTGGTCAAGTTGCACGTTTAGCAACCCGGAGACCCGGGTTTGAGACCGGGAGGGGTCACTGTTCTCTCCCTTCTCTACAAAACCCCTCAATAATTATGTTGTTGGCAGGATTTTTTTACATTGGTGGGAACAATTAAAAAACTTATTTGAATACTCTCCCACATTCTATGAGTTACTGATTTTGTGAAATTGTTTTCAGATGTAACAGCATATTTGGCAGTGAGTTCATTTCTAACAGTGTAGCAGTCTTAGTTGTGTGAATTTAAACCCTGACACAATGGCATGCCATTCTCCCATGTTTATTCAGTTGTCATTGATAAAGGGTGATTTGTACAGTATGTGCATGTTTTACACTAATAACCATTTTATTCATCCTCACCACAGCTGACAGTACTTGAATGAATGACACAAACTTTCTCAGTTTGGCCCCCAACATTAGATTAGATGGAGATGAGAACCAGTGCTTTCTGAGTTTCCAATTACATTACAATGATATCCCATTAATGTAATTACTCCTAAGGGTTTGTTAGTGTTAATGACATAGTAACTTTATCATGTGTAACAATTTATGCAAGAGTGTATTTGAGTATATATGTGTAGCAGTTGAGTATATTTGTGGCAAAGCTGTGAAAATTTTCATAAACATAGCTAAGACCCCCTACACATATATTAGCTACTGCTGTGAACTGGCACTTATTCTACCATCAGGCCTCATTCACATCCAATCAGTGCATCATTCCCAGTCTGTAAGCGCTGCTGTTGGTTCAGTTCAGGGTACGTGTGCATCTATGTTCACTCCTGAAACAGTTTCCTGTGTCAACCAGCTCTCATCTAAAGTCTATGGAGACTCTGTAATACAGTGTGTGACATGAATAACACACACACACACACACACACACACACACACACACACACACACACACACACACAATATAAAATGGGCAGAGTGGGAGCTGTGCTGCTGCTGTGTCTAACACACATATAGTGTGCATGGTCTAATGTGTTAGCATGTTTTTGGTCTGAAAACGGACCATAAAAGTGTCCCGCTGCAAATGCACAGATTGGATTGGGAATGAAACTCACATTCTGGAAGATTTGGAAGTTGAATGAAGTGGAAGCTTCTAGAGTGTGTGTGTGTGTGTGTGTGTGTGTGTGTGTGTGTCTGTGTCTGTGTGTGGTGTGTGTGAAAGCTTCTAGATGAAAACATGAAGTTTTCTGTGTTGAATTTGGCCTGTGTGTGTGTGTGTGTGTGTGTATGTGTAAGCGTCTAGATGAGAACATGAAGTTGTTTTCTGTGTTGAATTTGGTCTCTCTCTCTCTGTGTGTGTGTGTGTGTGTGTGTGTGTGTGTGTGTGTGTGTGTGTGTGTGTGTGTGTGTGCGTGAAAGCTTCTGGATGAGAACATGAAGTTTGTTTCTGTGTTGAATTTGGTCTGTGTGTGTGTGTGTGTGTGGAATGGCGTGAAGGGGTGTGGCCTAGTCTGGATTTGAGAGAATGGGCGGAGCAAAGGAAGCAGGGTTCTGAGCATTTTCCCGCCACCACTCATCTCCGCTCACATAGCCTGAAAAGTCTGTAACTATAACATTAAAATATATAATCTGGACATGAACCATAGACCAAACTCAATCTGTATAGTCTGGTTATGAACCATAGACCAAACTCAATCTGTATAGTCTGGTTATGAACCATAGACCAAACTCAATCTGTATAGTCTGGCCATGAACCATAGACCAAACTCAATCTGTATAGTCTGGTTATGAACCATAGACCAAACTTTATGTCTGAGTGTATATTTGAATATATATGTGTAGTATTTGAGTATATTTGTGATAAAATTGTAAAAATGTTCATAAACATAGCTAAGCCCCTCTACCCTTAGATTAGCTACTGCTGTGAACTGGCACTTATCCGTACCATCAGGCCTCATTCACATCCAATCAGTGCATTCTCAGTCTGTAAGCGCTGCTGTTGGTTCAGTATACGTGTGCATCTATGTTCACACCTGAAACAGTTTCCTGTGTCAACCAGCTCTCATCTAAAGTCTATGGAGACCGTGTAATACAGTGTGTGACATGCATAACACACACACACACACACACACACACACACTATAAAATGGGCAGAGTGTGAGCTGTGCTGCTGCTGTGTCTAACACACATATAGTGTGCATGGTCTAATGTGTTAGCATGTTTTTGGTCTGAAAACGGACCATAAAAGTGTCCCACTGCAAATGCACAGATTGGAGTGTGAATGAGACTCACATTCTGGAAGATTTGGGAGTTGAATGAAGTGGAAGCTTGTAGATGGGAACATGAAGATTTTTTCTGTGTTGAATTTGGTCTGAGTGTGGAATGTGTGTGTGTGTGTGTGTGTGTGTGTGTGTGTGTGTGTGTGTGTGTGTGTGTGTGTGTGTGTGTGTTTGTGTGTGTAAAAGCTTCTAGATAAGAACATGAAATTTCTTTTTTTTTCTGTGTTGAATCGGGTCTGGGTGTGGAGTGTGTGTGTGGTCTGGGTGTGGAGTGTGTGTGTGTGTGTGTGTGTGTGTGTGTGTGTGTTCAGGATGGTGGTTTGTAAGGAGTTTTTGCCAACTCTTACTGTCTGTGGTCCTGTGGTCCAGTAACCAGTTGCAGAGTTGGTTGCTGATGCCTATGGTTTGGAGTTTGTCCACCAGGTGAGATGACTGTGTTGAAAGCAGAGCTGTAGTCAGAACTGAAGTCAATGGTCTCTATGCCGTCATCAGTGGAGCGATTGGGACGGTAAGCAAACTGGAATGGGTCAAAAGTGGTGGGTAGGCTGGATGTTATGTGAGCCTTGTCCGGGCCAGCAGCCTTCCTGGGGTTCACTTTTTCAAGGGTCCTCCGCACGTCAGCCAGGTCCAGTTGAAGTGATGTATCATCGGAGCAGTGAGGGGCTTTTGTTGGGGTGGTGGTGTTGTTTTCTTCAAACCGGCTGAAGAATGCATTGGATGAGTTGAGAAAGTCTGTGTTGTCCTCGCAGGGTGGAGGAGTGGGCCTATAGTCTGTTACTCCCTGAATACATTGCCATAGGTGTCTTGGGTCTTTTGTGTCAGTGAAGTGTGATTGGATTTCTGTCTATAGGCACACTTTGCTGCTCTCATGCCCCTGTTCAGGTTAGTCCTCGCTGAACTGAGGGCTTCCTTGTCTCCTGACTTGAAGGCAGTGTGCCGTGTTCTCAGGAGCTCACATACTGTACCTCCCTTTTGAACCAGGGTTTCAGATGTTTTATGCATCTTCCATGCATTTGGATATGTAACCTGTCACAGACTCAGTGTACTCTGTTATGTTAATATGCTGGTTGGAAGGGCGGCCTCTCTGAAAATATTCCATTCTGTGCGATAAAACTTGACTTCTATCTGCCCGGAAAGATGTTAGACTGTCTGCCTGAATGGCATTGTCGGGGACAGTGTGGTTGAGCCATGTGAGAATGTTGGCGCTGCAGTCTCTCACCTAGTTAGATCCAATCTGAGGTAGTCCATTTTGTCTGGCACTGATACCAGCTCGACAGCCACGTTTGCTAGCTCTATCACACCTCTTGCGACTCCAGCGTCAGCCGGTGGTGGGAGGCGGTTGCGCTGCCTTGCCGGCCCCTGGGTCTTACTGGTGTAGGATTCCTAGCTTGTTCAGTGCATCTGGTTCCAAAGTACATGTAACTCCAGAAAGATCGTTTGAACAATTGGTGTTCTGTAGTCCGCAAATTAGGCTTCTGTTGTAGACACTTTTTGTACAAGACTGAGACGAAACAGACAACACATTTAACAAAAAAAACACACATCGCTATTGGGAGCTGGGTTGACCGCAGCCGGCATGGGCACCGCACTCTTGGAAAAACAGTGCTGCTATCAAACACATTATACTATTTGTTTAATGTAGCCTAGCACTAACCTATCAGTTCACTTGTGCTGCACTCACTCTCTATCTATCTCTCTCATAAGCTGTGTGAAGTTGGCCCCCCCTCAAACCCAAAATGCTGAAATAACACTGCAGTTCGTTTGTGCTGTATTTGTGCTGGTTTGTGCTGCAAATATTTTCGTCCAAATCACACCAAACCACTCCAAACGGTCTCTATGGGACCTGTCTGAAGATGCTCACCCTCCTCAAACCCAAAATGCTGAAATAACACTGTTGGTTTGTATTGAAAGTGTATTTCTAAATTACTCAAAAGCTTTAATAGCACAAACAAAAATATTTACAGCACAAACCAGCACAAACGCAGCACAAACAATCTGCAGTGTTATTTCAGCATTTTGGGTTTGAGGGGGGGCCAACTTCATGCAGGTTCTCTCTCTCTCACACACACACACACACACACACACACACACACACACACACACACACACACACACACACACACACACGGAGTCAGGATTGAAGAATTACTGTATGGATCTCATACCAGATCCAAACACACACATGCTTAACAGACACAGGATTAAAAAAGTTTGTAATCAGATCTCACACAAAATGCAAACAAACACATGCCTAATAGACAGACAGACAGATACCTGTAGGCAAGCAGGTTAGCAATATGTAAACCTCAAAGTGTTTGACAGAGTGCTGTAATGTTTGTTTCCAGGTGGAGTTCCCCAAATCTCGGACATGAGGATTGTGCTGCTGGGATACATAGCTGCTGGGAAGAGTTCATCAGGAAACACCATTCTGGGCAGAGAGGAGTTTGATACTGTAGGGAGAACAGCTGAGTGTGTGAAGAGAGAAGGAGAAACAGCAGGGAGACACATCACTCTAGTGGATGCAAAAGGATGGTGGGCTGACTACACTGTAGAGGAAACTCCTGAACGTGATAAACGAGAGATTATCCTCAGTGTGTCTCTGTGTCCTCAGGACCCCATGCTCTACTCCTGGTCCTTGATGTGAGTAACTTTCCCAGAGACCAAGAAGAGCAGTGCAGGAACACCTGGAGCTTCTGGGTGAGAGAGTCTGGAGTCACACTATAGTGCTGTTCACCAGAGGGGACTGGCTGGGAGACACAAGCATTGAGCAGCACATTGAGAGTGGAGGAGAGGCTCTGCAGTGGGTTGTAGAGAAATGTGGGAACAGGTATCATGTTGTAGACAATAAGAAGAGTGATGGTGGCCAGGTGACAGAGCTGCTGGAGAAGATAGAAGAGATGGTGGCAGGAAATAAGGGCTGCCCTTTCCTGTTGAAGGAAAGTAAAGATGTTCCTCCGGAATGTTAGTATACTGTATTTATGTTTCTTTTTAAATTACTTTAAAGACAAATACTGTTCAAATGAATTAAAAGAATTAAATATCCTTTTAAAATGCTTAATAATTGTAGAATTAAATGTGTTACATTTGTATGTATTTTATTTTCAGTCAGAGAACCCCTCCCTGATGGCGGTTCAGGGAGCAGATCTGGGCAGCGCTCTGTATTCTCCAGATTATCTGATCTCTTGTGGCCCTTAAAGCGCCCTCTAGTGGCTGCCTCCACTCAGAGCTCTGGGTACGGCACAGGGGAGACGGCAGAGGGGAGTGGAGACACTGCAGGTGAGACTCAAACACACACAACACATGGAGGTGGGAGAGTCAGGAACAGGAATTTAACATTTAACCCAGCAGCATGGGAAAAGATCCTAAACTAAAATACCTGATTATTTATTGTGTTACTGTTATCATCTGAATTTACAGTAAATTACCGTCATTGTGTAATGCAAATAATCTACCACTGGTAGAATGTAATTACAAAAAGTATCTTTTTTAAGTGTTGTGAACTGACAGAAAAGATCTGGTAACCTTCTCCAATTTCTCACTTCCATCTCTAAAATATTTTGTCATTTTCATTTATTAACTGGCGTGCTGACAAAGGTATTGGAATGTCAAGCCAGTAAGTTTGGTTGTTTGGAACCTGATTTAGCCTACCTGGTTTCATGAAAGGTTTGATTTACTATTTGTATGTTTTTCTGCTTCTAGGCCGCCAGGAGAGCTTTAATTTTGTGGATCTGTCTACAATAACTGTGGACCATAATGCCTGCATTGGAAAGGGATCCTATGGAACAGTTTATAAGGGCTCATACCAAGACAGTCTTCTGCAGCTGTGAAAATTATACCCTTTGGGAACACTGCAGTCATCACTAATGAGTTTCTCATACCACTGTGAGTGTGTGATTGTGTGCTATATTATTCAAGAGGCTTTTTGGAAATTATGTTGGAATGGAATGTAGTTGCAGCAGTTAGTGTTGTAGCTGCCATCAATTATCTTACATAAGTGCCTATTCTGCCTAAATACAATCTGAATGCTGTGTACATTATTAATTTTCCATTGTTAGATGCTCAAATTACACTAAATATTTTCCAGGCGTTTGTCTCACCCCAACATTGTGCGGATGCTGGCTGTAGCCAAAAGTAAGACTGAGATCCTCATTGCTAATGAATACATCCATGGGGCCAACCTGCAGTTGGTCCTTCATGAAGCTGCTACCATTAAAGTGAGGCAGAGTGTTTTCTCTAGATGTTTATTGTAGTACAGTAATATTGTATGTTTGTCCATCACATAATTGTTTAACAACAATTTTTGTTTCATACCCATTCAGTTAAAGTCCAAGGATAAGCTGCAGGTAGCTTTAGACATCGCCATGGCTGTGGAGTACATACATGACAAACGAATCATCCACAACGATCTGAAGCCAGCAAATATAATGGTTAGTATCATGTGGGCTCTTTTCAAAACAAGTGAATCTAGAGAAGTATAGGCTGAGATTATGCATAGGAAGTACATCCCATGTCACTTTGGACAGTGGTAGTCTAGTGGTTAAGGACTGACTTTAGTTGGCTGGTAGTCTGGAAGTTGTGGGTTTGAATCCCAGCTGCCACCGTTGCACCCTTGAGCACTTAACCCTAATTTGCTCTTGGGGAGACTTGCCCTGTAATTGATAGTTGACAAATGTAAGTCGCTGTGGATAAAAGCGTCTGTTAAATGAATAAACATGAATGTTCATATTTTACATTTACTTGCCTGTTCTAAGGTAGCATTGATCCAAACCTGCTTGAAGGAATAGTTGAGGAATTTATGGTTTTAGTTCCTGTTTTGTTCTCACACATTTCAGTAATATAGATGTTACACCCAATAGATTTACAAAGCTGCTATTGAAATGAACTTTGTCATGGTCTTTTGCTGTTCTAAGGTTGCAGCAGACACCAGAAAGGCCTATCTGACTGACTGGGGTTTGGCCGAATGTAAGGAAACCATATCAGAGACAACAGGACAATTACTAGGAGGAACTCCGGCCTACATGGCCCCAGAGTGTCTAGTGGAGTGCCAGAAGGGCAGCTTCATCTCAGACATGTGGTCCCTTGGCATCACTCTGCTGGAGATGTTCACAGACTCTGAACCCTGGAAAACCCTCAAGTCACAAGAAATAAGGGAACACCTTTATAACCGCCAGAAACCTCATGCTCTGGATAAGCTACCGACTAATCTTAATGACATTGTGAACCCACTGCTTGAACATGAACCAAATGTTCGCATGAATGCTAAAAATCTGGTGGTACTGTTGAAGACAACATTTGCTCCAGTCCCTAACAGATAATGATTCAGTCACAGGGAAATGCAAGTGACAGGTGGGATCCTTTAAAGGTATTCTACCTCTCCCCAACCAACAAAGGACAAAAATGTTTCTTTGAAGTACTTATAAAGAAAATAATTAACATTTAAAAAGTAGAAAAAAGACACAATGGTTTGTAAAGCTAAAATGACAAATAATATCAAAAGTAACGAAAGAAAAAGACTCACATTGACCACTGGAGTTGGCAGCAAAGGGATGAACTGGGGCTGGATGGAGTATGGAAGGCGAGGAAGAGTGCAGTAGCAGCATCAAAGGAGACTTCACTCCAGTATCAGAGCACACCATTGTGGAACTAAGAGTGCAGTGTAGCAACATCAAAGGAGACTTCACTCCAGTATCAGAGCACACCATTGTGGAACTAAGAGTGTAGCAGCATCAAAGGAGACTTCACTCCAGTATCAGAGCACACCATTGTGGAACTAAGAGTGCAGCAGCATCAAAGGAGACTTCACTCCAGTATCAGAGCACACCATTGTGGATCTAAGAGTGCAGCAGCATCAAAGGAGACTTCACTCCAGTATCAGAGCACACCATTGTGGAACTAAGAGTGTAGCAGGAGCATCAAAGGAGACTTCACTCCAGTATCAGAGAACACCATTGTGGAACTGAAGGGCAATTCAGACTGAAGATCCGCAACGAGATTAGACGGTTTTAGAACGGAGTTGCGGCGGTATGAATTAATCGTTGCAGGTTGTTGCAGGCAGTTGCAAGCCGTCGCAAAAGATTTAACATGTCAAATCGCAGTTTCAGAGTTTTAGAACGTCCAGGTTTATAGAACGTCGCAGGCGGTCTCGTCGCGGATATTTGGTCTGGAGCTAGCTTTAGAGTGTAGCAGCATTGAAGGAGGGAACAATGGGCCTCATTCACCAATCATTCTTACCAAGAGATTTATTTTTGATTCCCACTTACGCAGAAGATTTTGTTCATCAATATAGGTTTTTCAATGGGACTTTAAGAACAAATTTAAGAAAATTCTCAAGAAGATATTAGTGAATGTGTCCCAATATCCCTTATAGACAGCAGGGCACCCAGTTAAGGAGCAATGGGAGGAGAGACACAGAATTGTGTTGTCTATGGAGGACTATGTTATTATAGTGCCCATTTGGAGGCATCAAGGGCTTATACAGGGTGTATAAGTTGTATATATACTAACAATCTAATGGAACAAATGTAAAACGTGATGTACATTTTAAAATCTACTGACATGTAAAAAAATAAATCAAATGGGCCTCATTTTGTAAAGGGCCCGGGTTTAAAGAAATAAAAATGAAATGTAATGAATGTTGCAGACTTTTTGATCGTTTTTTTTTTTTTCTTATACCTTTACACTGACCACTGCCCTTTACAGTGTTGTACAATGTGTTATTTTAGCTGCACTTTTACTCTGCCAATGACTGAATAAATACCTAACAGAACTATACCATGATGTATGCATGTCACTGCATTCTTTTAATTAGACAAAAAACTCATGTTTATTGTCATTCAATGTGTTATTTTAGCTGCACTTTTACTCTGCCAATGACTGAATAAATACCTAACAGAACTATACCATGATGTATGCGTGTCACTGCATTCTTTTATTAGACAAAAAAGCTCATGTTTATTGTCATTCAGCCAGCAGGGGGCAGACTTGCATGTAAATTGCCACTGACACACACAACACCATGTCCTAATGAATAAAGTGTGTGTTTAAGCAGCAAGAACTTACTGTATGCTATGAATGCCAAGATGATAATGTGGAAACATAGATTTTACACCACATACACTAAATCAGTATTATGAAAAAGATACCTTATAAAATGGCCAAATACATTGCAAATTCAATTTAAATAAATTGCAATTCATTATAGTTTATGTATATTTTTGAATGTATTCTATGTCAGACCTAGAAATACAAGTTAATGTAATTTGACAATGCATCATATTTATTCTGTCTATGGGCCAGACTAACGACAAACACGTAGTATAGTTTACAATGTCTATGGACCAGACCACAGATAAGAATCAGGAAAGGAGGCCGCACTATGCATATACACCTTTTATTCACACAGACGCGTTTCGGCGTTATGCCTTCTTCAGTGTGTTCTTCCTCAGTGTGTTCAACACAACACACTGAAAGGTGTGTTTTAGCATCTGTAGTGTAAAAATCAAAGAATCAAAGCTACTAACTTACAGTCAAGCCATAAAACTTTGTCTCTATGCCGATCAGTAGCAATCAAAGTCTTCAGACTCCACTGTACAAATACATCACCAAGTATTAACTATGGAGTCTAAAGGTCAGAGCAAAAGTCTTATCAATGACACTCCCTGTTTGCACTGTGGACTTCTTCATCCATGTTCAGATTTAGCTCTGGAGTTTTTAAAGGATTTTTATAAGTTTAGCAATGATATTTTAGCTGTGTAATGTTTTATATTTCTAGTGGGTAGTGGAGGTCATGTTAATATGGCATTCTTCTAGACATCTTGAAGGCTGATAAACATTATCAACATGGTTGCAACAACACGGGTTGAGCGAATTGTTCACGTGGACCAAAGGTTAAGGTAAGTTGGTTGATTCACATCCTACATGTTAAAATGATTTAAAACAATCAGTCAGTTGGTCATGGTTACTTAGGTTAATGGCTTACTGGCTACTGTGTAGTGAAGTTCCAATCACAGTATAGGCCTAGCTTACGTCCATGTTGCGTGTCAGTGTGTGTGATCCAACAGGCCCAATAGGTTAATTTAGCCTAATGCTATTACTATAAGTGTTTGTTTCCATTAGGGTGTTTTGTGCAGGCTAAGTTTTCTTGATAGGCATATTATTAGTTTACTGTAACAAAAGGCAAAAGAAATTCCATACTACCATAACTGCTGTCTGGTCAGGGTCCACACATATGTGTCACGTGATGTTGGTGTGTAGGGGAGAACAGTAGACGATTAAAAGCAAAGAAAAGATGATCCCTTTTTATTCTTGTATTAAACCATACATGTAATCAAGTGTTTTAGAAACACTCCTCTCAGTGAAAAAGGGAAGGACTGAGAAAAATTAGGTAAATAAATTAATTAAATCAAATAAAACCTGCATTCGTAAGCTAATAGACACAAACCACAGTGGGGTGATGTACACCAGTGGGGAATCTGTGCCACCCTGAGTTTCTAAGGAACAATTCATTTGATGACTACATCTTTCTGGAATCAATTCTTTCCCAATGTACTCATGGGAATCAGTTATTTCATAATTTGGGAATCAATTATTTCAAAATTTAGTCAGAGAATCAGTAATATCATTATTACAATCTCTTGGCGCAATTTATCCTACCATTTTTGCAGGTAAAACATGTCCCATGTAAGGGTAAAAGGCAATAAGATATATTTATTTTAATCAATGAAATAGAATAGAAGCTGACACACCTATTTGACTGAGATTTTACAAAATAGAACAATAGCATTTTAAAATGTGAGGCATCAACTACATATAATCTGAAAAAATCGTAACAACCTGAGGGGACAGAATCAGAATGAGCTGAGAGATGAAACTCTTACTGTTTCAGATCATCCTGTATTATCAAGTTTGTGCTCCAGTCACTCACTTACATGGTCCATATCTGCCCCTGTGTTTAGGCTACTTATTACATAATGGCTGCCGTGCATCACCTAGGTGGGTGCTACACATTGGTGGTGGTTAGTGAGGTCCCCTTCCACGGTAAAGCGCTTTGGGTCACTTGAAAAGCGCTATAGAAATGTAAGGTGTTGTTGTTATTGTTGTTGTTGTTGTGGTTACTGTTTCAGATTATCCTGTATTATCTAGTTTCTGCTCCAAGTCACTCACTTATTACATGGTCCATATCTGCTCCTGTGTTTAGGCTACTCCTGATCAGAACTGTAGACTCCCAAACATCCTCTGTGTCTCTCAGATGCAGTTTTTATAACTGTGACACCAAATACACTGTATATTATGCAGTAACTGCCACAGTAGATTCACCCTTCTAACATTTCTGCATGTGGATGTGAAGTTATCAGTTCCAGTGCAGATGAATGTGAGTGAGCTGTAGAATGGGACCATGGGGTCTAGTTACCGTCCCTGTTCACCTCTGTTAGCGCTGCTAGTGTAACGGAGGCCAGCTAGCGTGGCTAGCTCGGTGGTAGTGTGTAAATCCTCATCACCCAATTCCATGGGCGCTTCTAACACGCTGAGTTAGAAGCTCGGCCTTTAAGCTCAGTTGGTTAGAGCGTTCCACTCCCACGCCGGGAGTTTGTAGCTTGCGGGGTGGCGGGTTCGAGACCCGTGTGCGGTGCGGACCGTCACCGGCTACATTGGTGCCGTGACCCGGATGGGAGTGAGGATTTGGAGGGTGAGTGTAACGGAGGCCAGCTAGCGCGGCTAGCTCGGTGGTAGTGTGTAAATCCTCATCACCCAATTCCATGGGCGCTTCTAACACGCTGAGTTAGAAGCTCGGGCTTTAGCTCAGTTGGTTAGAGCGTTCCACTCCCACGCCGGGAGTTTGTAGCTTGCGGGGTGGCGGGTTCGAGACCCGCGTGCGGTGCGGACCGCCACCGGCTACACTTGCACTTCTGTTAGCTCATGCCAGGCTAATGCAGTAAATCTACAGACAAATGTGTATGTTGAGTAGCCTGGCGAATGCCAAACTAAAATCACAAGTGATATTTAGTCTGGGGACCCACCCATTTACTTTCCCGTAGCGCATGCGCTGTTTGCGATTGTTCAGAGCCGTTGATTGGGCGCTACGAATGTCAATCAAAAGCGTCAGTATGTAGCCACAGCCAATCATATTGAGGTTAGTACATGACGTATGTAGAGCGACAGAAATGCGAGGAGGAAGAAGGTAGAAGAACTTTTGGAGAGAGTTTTTATGCCATGGCTGCAAATGATTATTGCCGTTTATGTAAAGTTTTCATGAAGGAAGAGGGACGATCCACTTATGGACATTCCACAGACATTTTTCATTCTAAAAAAACAACGACGATCTCAGAGAGGCTGGCATTGTTAGGAGTAGTCGTTCCTCAGGAGACGGACAAATCCAACAGATGTTGCCAGCGTTGCACCACGGCAATCGGGAGACTCGAACGCGACTTGCCTATATTCAGGCAATGGGAGGAAGAGTTCAGAGATAGCGGTAGCGGCACAGCTAAAAGGGAACGAGAGCCCACGCCTTCGAAGACTCCGAGGGCTCTAAAAAAGACCTGTCCTAACCCACCGAGTCCATGTGCCACCAGCTCTATTGGAAAAACTACAACCCAGGTAACGTATTCATAACTGTTATCGGCTTAGCTCCTTAAAATGCATGCATTTCACTTATGCATCAATCAATTAATCTCACGAGAAGCCACTTGGCAAATGATTTTCTTGGGTTGTTAGTGTGTTGTTTGTTATTTACTTTGTTGTCACAGATAATGTTATCCTTTGGAGTATCCATGGTCTTGCATGCAAATGTAGAGAAAGAGTTGGGGGATGGGCTTTCAGATGTGCATTAGGCAACGTAAGAAACCTGATCCATGGCCTTGGTGAGGGAGTGGGTGGTGACAAGGGGAGATGGGGTTGTTATGGTGAAATACTAGACATTCGTCTCTGTTTGTTGACTATGAAAATATTTACAGAAAAGACATGAAATTAGAGCCTAATGGCAACTAGACTAAACCAATTGCTAAAAATATTGTGTAAAAATGCTAAAAATAAGTATACTTTATTTCAGGTTACCATCAAATATCCGTCGCAAACACTTTCAAGGGTGTGCAATCCAGAGGAGGATCCTATTATAAAATTCATTGCACTAAAGAGGTGGAAAGAGGCTGCCAGGGATATCCTCAAACACAAACACCTGCAAGAGGAAGTCAAAGTTGGAGTCATTGGCATGATACGCGAGGAATGTGAGGCACTGTGCTCCAGAAGGAATAACTTCATGCTGTGGAGGTCTAAACCTGCAGACCTCAAGTCCTTTTCATTCCACAACTTAAGAGATGACCTCCATCGGCTTGCTCCCTTTTTACTCACTGTTTTAAATTCCATCAGCAACAACAACACCTTTACAGCATGCACTGCGGCAGCCATTGCACTAACTGGGCATTCACACTGCATCCGTCAGTTGACGGATCCCATTGACTTTGAATGGAGCTTTCGCGAAATGCATTGTGGGTCCGTCCGTCAAATCAGCTCCGTTGCGTCCGTCAAAAAGTTAAAACATTTTCAACTTTTTAGCTGGCGACGGATCCGTCAAACCAATCGGGATTGAGAGAATTGACTCCCCCCTCCGTCAGACCCCTCCCCCGTCGTCCGTCAACGGACGGATGCAGTGTGAACGCACTGTAAGAGGTAGACAACCACGCCTGGCTGCATTTTCATATTATCTTAACACCATTCTCCAGTATGGCGGAGCCAGAAGTCAGTTTTCAACCGCCTGAGCAAACTATCCATCACCACATCCCACAGCAGAGCCATAAAGAAACAGCAGGAGATGGCCATTTACAGTGTGTCTGATTTCCAACAATTTAAAGACTTCAAAGATCTAAGCACAGCATTCCTGGAGGCCTCCCGAAGCCTGGATGACCTTCATCTATCAGGTTAGTAAGAAATGCACCCCTCATGAAACACCCACTCATTTTGTTTGATGTTAAGTAAATGTGTTGATGTAATCTTACAAATTATACATCTAATACAGATGAAAGCACCACCCCTGCCCCCACAGAGGAACTGCCCCCAGAAAGACGTGTGGCCTCATCATATTCAATAATAATGGACAATCTGGATTTCTTTGTACACACCCACAATCAGTCCATTAACAACAGGAACAAAAGCATTCACTGGATACACCACATCGCCGTCAGAGACCGAATAAATGTACAACATCTCTCCAACATCAAACCAACAACAGATGTACAACACTACAAGCTTCGATTATCACTGCCACAAAGGAGCACCCAGAATTTTATGCGCCGGGAATTCATTGCTCTTGCAACTAGAATTCTTACCCAGCATATGCCCGCGTTTAAAAGCTTTGGAGACATTGTGGTACATCACATTCCCCACCTCTACTCCAGTCAGATGTCAACAAAATCTGCAGATGTAAGATTCTACCCGGACATACCAAAGTGGCTGTATTGTTTATTAATTTCATTTTAAGTTTACACACATTGTATGTCACTATATTTCTGTGTGTATAGTTCCCCTTAGGCCTCATCTTCAAAGACGAAAACAAAAGAAATGACCTGGTGGATGTCTTGAAGCAAATACAACAAGAGTAAGTTTATTGAACATGATGACTGACAACCTCTTTTTAACAAGCCTCTTACAATGTTACTCCTCTCTCTCTTTGTAACACACTTTTATTTGAATTTGCATTGCTATTGTGCGCTATTCAACGTATCTGTCTTTCTGTCTATCCATCTGTTGCTTAGGTATATGCCTACACACCATGATGGGGTACAACAGTTGTTCATTGGAGGGGACCGTCTCACGGAGGCAAACAGTCGAAATGTCCAGTGGGGATTTTCCGATGCACACACTGAAGAAGGAAGAATGGAAGGGATGCATTTCAAGTTTGAGGACTGGCACGCCATTCGTGTCCTCTTTGAAGTGAGAGACAATTTGTATAACAACAGAAAATGCATTTAATTCTTTGGCCTTCTAAAAATGTTTTTGAAGTAAGTCCAATATGAACTTCATTATTAAATGGTCTTTGTGCGTTTACATTACAGATTCATCACAAGATCTTCTTCAAGGAGTCCGCCAAGGACCATGGCACTCTGTTTGCGAACATGACCAGATTGAGGTAGGACTATACTTATATTTGCCATTATCAATGAAACTGATATTAACATAACCTTTGTGACAAAGTTTCTGAACACTGTTCAGCACCTTAATTGCTTTGGCTGCAAAGCCCTTGAACAATGTTATGTTTATTGTGTTAACATTCTGAAATGCTTCCCACAGTTTCTGATGCCTAAATCCACTGCGAACATGATTGGATAATGTTCTTTGTTGTGGGATGGGAAACGCAGTCCTGACATCATGAACTCAGCTGTGCTATTCCCGGGGATATTGGTTATGACAATGGCATGGTGGTATTATTTCATCTATGAATTGTATGAATGTGGAGGCAGCGTGTGTGAGTGGGGTTGAGCGTGTGTGAGTGGGGTTGAGCGTGTGTGAGTGGGGTTGAGCGTGTGAGAGTGGGGTTGAGCGTGTGAGAGTGGGGTTGAGCGTGTGAGAGTGGGGTCGAGCGCATGAGTGAGGTGAGATGAGTGTGAATGAATGAGTGAATGTGAAACCGCATGAGATACAAAGCAGCTACTAACAGACTAACGGATGTGTGCAACTCTACTAATCTAACTCTACTTGTCACTGCACTGACAAGTGATATAACCATCTACAGAGACACAAACTGTTGTGAACTGTGGAAGTGATTGTGTATGTGAGTGAGTGTGTAATTACCCTAGCAAAGGATGTGAATGAGTTACAAAGAGAATGGCTGTTTTGTGTGTTATCCAAACACTACATTGAAATAGTTTCTTATCCCAGGTGCAGCACTGCCAAGAGTGGACCCCGCGCTGCATTTAATGCCTACAGAGACTTTGTGATCAAGGACGCGACAGCTCTATTCCTGGCAGCCGTGATTGAGCATCTTGGTCTTCAAAATGTCACAGGTAAATCATTATCTAGTCCCTTTGCTGTATTAGGTACTAGTGTATATCCTACTTTGTTGTTGGCACCACCACGATAACTGATTCAGTGTTGAAGCTGGCAAATAAATGTCTGAAAGTTTGGGTTATAGTACTCCTGGGATTAATTAGTCCCTATTTGGTTTATCTTGTTACAGACGATCCTGGGTCCCTCATTCCAGAAGACATTAAAGAGGCCTCTCCAGAAGCAAGAAGGTCATGGTTCAATGGGTTAACCGCCGAAATCGTGGACAAATATGTTCTTCTTCCGGACATCACGGAGGCTGCAGAGTTTGCCGACAAACAATCAGCCACACCAATTCAAAAGAATAAGTTCCCTTGTCGTGCGGAGGGTTGTTTAAGAACATTCACATACTTTAAAAGCAGACAAACCCACGAACTGAAAACACACAACCTGGTTATGCCCACAGACCCCAACACCACAAGTGACCACAAGTACGAACACACTGTTGCCAGACTGGGTTTCAGCTTTGTTCTCTTGGACTTCTTGGATGCCGTAAAGGAAGGCGATGGTGAAAGGCTGATGCGTCTCTACACAGTAGCCCTGTTGTTCTACAAGGCTTACGGTCACACAAGCTATGCTTACAGTACTTTTCTGCTTACTGTACAGTTGAATGCCACATTGTCTCCACGGGTTGCTCACAGTCTCAAGTGGAACAGATTTTGGAGCACCAGGGGAGGCAAGGGTAGAAACATTTCACTCGACTTGCATCTCGAGCACTTAAATGGATTCCTCAAGTCTTTCCTCAAGGGCCTGGGGCCTAACCTGAACGAGTCCTCCGCAGCAAGAATAAGCAGATCAATTGGAGTTTTGAAAGACATGATGGCAGGTACTGATGGGGAGCTGGGCATATCGAGGCCAACTGGTGCTCACCATTTGGACATGTCAAAAGACATCCTCACCTTGGTGGAGATTCTGCAAGAGGCAGAGCTTTTCAAAGAAAAACCCGGTCGAGTATTTACTGCCTTTCCTGACTTCCGAAAGAACCTGTTGTCAAAGCTAGACCACAAGGCACTGTGGAAGTGGATGACGCAGAAACTTACTGAATGGCGCTGTGTCCCTTTATAAACCTTGACCAAATGGCCACAATTTTGTAGTTGTGCTGCATTTACAGTTTAACAAATTTGTTGTTTGTTTGTTTTTGTTGTTAGTCATTTTATTATTATCTTAATCATTGGTGTTATTAAATACCCTTATTTACCCTTAAAGCCGTTGTTTTTGGTTCTTCAGAAGAGTGACACATTACTGCATATGTGAAGGCAAAACAGAAATATTTATTCAGAATCCAAACATATTTACAACAGTGTAATTATTTACATAGGCTCAGTACTTAATCTGAGATAGGAAGGAGAGACAAACCAGACTCAATGCTGCTTAATGAGGTTTCACCATCCTCACACTCCTCAGCCTCATCAAAGTACCCTGTGAAATTAACATCTGGTGGCACATAGAGTTCTTCATGATTGTCTGAAAACTCACACAAATCAAAGTCTCCAAATACCTGGTGAACAATCCTCAGGATGTCCTGGCCATGTTTTATGTCAAATACAGGGTGGTTCTGCATGATATCAGTGATGTTAAATATTTCACCCAGGCTTTGAACAACAGAATCAATTAACACATTACTGAAACCAGTGCAGAATGATACATTGGTGTACAGGTGTTCATCTGGTGGTATTAAACTGTCCCTATACCTTTCCAAACACTCTCTGACCTGTCCCTGCTTCTCTAGTGTGACTTGTCTGGATTTGACAGGAGATGGAGTCTGTTTGGGCTGTTCATAATTTGGTTTTGCCACAGAGCAACCTTCAGCACTACACTTGCACACTGAATGGCAATAGGTGCAGCAAGAATGTCCAGGTTCAACAGTGGACACTTCTTTTTCAAAGTGTGAGTAAAGGGCCTTCCTGAAACAGCCAGTTAAGCTTTGTTGAAGAACTGTCTTTACCTCCTTGTCTGTGTTGGCAAGCTGCTTGTTGGCATAGAGAACAGCATGAGCAGGAGAGCCATCACGGCCTGCTCTGCCAACTTGCTGGAGTGTGGCCTCTGGGTCCTCTGGTAACCCATACATGATTACATGGGAAACTTTAGGGAAATTTAGGCCAACCCCAAGTGCTGTTGTTGCCACAGTCACTCTGCAGCTGCCTTCACCATGAAATGAGGAAAGTACCCTTGTCTTGTTCAGTGGCAGAGTCTGGCTATGGAACATGCCAACCAGTAGATTTTCTCCTGTTTTCTCCTCACCGACCCAGGCACTGTCCCCAAGTTCAGCTTTGAGGTGGAGGAACACTCGTACCACTGTGTTGATTGTCCGGCAGTATATGATGACGGGTAACATGTCAAGTCTTTTCTCTTTTAACTCCCTCACCAACCAGTCAAAACAGTCCAGAGACTCCGTTGTAAGCCGCCTTGCTGAAAGTCTGATGTTGGGGCGATTGGGGCTAACATTGATGTTGACTGCAGACTGAAAGTGTAGCTGTCTACTGACAATGGCTCTCGACTTCAAGTCCGCAGATGCTGTCAATGCCAACACCGGCGTTCCTACAAAACAAAACAAATTAAACAACTCAGTAACATAGAAGTAATTCATACAACAGTCATGCCACTAATAGTATTCTTTTAAGGACTGATATTGTAATCACATTTTGAATGAAAGAATATCTGACAACTAGGATTTAAGCGAGCATATTGCAATGTGTTACTTCTGTTATGACACAATGTGTCATGTTAACACTGAGGCTCTGCATGGACAGTGAATTAAGAGCACAGCAAAATCAAGAGAGGGGTTTGGTGCGGGAGGATGGGTATTGAGGGCTGTCTGGGGGTTAGGAGTGTGGGGTGGGGGATGGTGTGTGATACTACACTTGCAAGAACAACATTAGAAAGATGGCTGCTCTCAGAAAGGGCAATAGGTTAGTAAAACAACAAAGTTTTAAGTGACAAAGTAACCGAAATGCCTTTAGAAAGTTACTGTCGAGCCAAATAAGTTTACAGTAATCTCTGAGGGGTTATTGTTTACCTGGTTTTACGATTGCTCGAAGCTCTCCCAACCTTGCAAAGCTTTCTCTGAAGGCTTGACGTCCTTTAGTTGCCTTTCCCCTGTTAAAAAATAGAATAACATGGGTAACGTTACAGATGAGAGATGTTAAACTATCATTTGCATTGAAATGTGTTTACGTTCGTAGCCCACATGCTTAGTTAACGTTACAATATTGTCTGCACAACTTTTGTGGAGTGGGTAGGCTAAGAGAGCATACAGCTGACGTTAACGTTATGCTAACGACACTTTAGCTGTAGATTGACGTTGAAAAGTAGCCACTTGATGACAAACGCAGCAGACCAGTAATAATGACAATATGGTAATAATAAATAAGCCTAACACCTACCATTTATAGGTTAGATGGACTTCATCCACGACGATGCCCAACAGGTTGGTCCTGTACACCTCCGTGGAAAGCAGGTCTTGCCACTTGCGGCTCATCCAGGCCTCTGGACTGCCGAATAAAATTTGGAAACGACAACTCTTTATCGCCTTTTCCTCCTCTGGAATAAGCTGTGCTGCCGTGATCCCGAGGTCGGTTGCCTCCTTCACTTGGTCCTCCATCAAAGCAATTAATGGCGAGACCACGATAACTACTGGAGTCTCGCTAAGTCCCATAACTTTAGCCACTAATGGAGCCAGCTGGTAAATCAGGCTTTTGCCAAAGCCTGTTGGCAGTAGGGCAAAAACATCTTCCTTACCTATAAAGTTCTTAAGCGCTAAGCGTTGCTCTTCCTTTATGGTAAACTGTCTTTGTAGAGTACTTAAAACTCTTTCTAGCGCTAGATCGAAAGAGATCTTCGCATCTGCCGCCATGTTGGAGAAATGAACTACAAGCGTCGGCGTCGAATAGTACGCGTCATCGTCTTACCATCCCTCCCCGTTCTGTGATTGGTTACCAAAAGCAAGCGAGAAAATCGGCCATGGTCACCATGCTGCTCTGCAGAGTGGAATGAAATAAGCGGGCAGAGGAGCATGGGAACTCCCAGGCTATATGTTGAGCTGCCCTGCTCTAATATACCGGTACAATGATTGATTACACTGTGAGAGCATCACCAAATCTGAAAAAAACTTAACATCACGTGTCATGGAAATAATGTTAAGTATCAGTTTCAAGTAAGGTTGACAGTGTTTGGGGTGCAGGGATGACTAACACTGAAAGGCACTCAATTCCAACAGTGAAGTGTTCATGGTAAACGTCATGTCATGTTCATGACAGGCTCATGTCACTCTTATGTCAGGATCCTTACTGTCTACCAAAGATTGCACTGTAGAATCCTTACTGTCTACTACAATTAAAATATAGTTATTGACTGATGTAATCTACAGTGGAAGAAAGGCTGGATGGGTATTTAGAATGTCTCATTTGAAAGCATGAAGCAGGAAAAGGGCGTTTAGCCATATTGAGGGTTTTGTTATAGTGTATTTACCATTTTTTACCAACTGTAAATAATGCTGTCATTCATTCATTCCTGTTTGTCTTTATTCAGAAGCTGCTGGTGCTTGCTGCTATGAATCAGCCCTACAGTTTAAACAGAGAACTTTAAGAGAGGAGAGCAGAGAGGAAGATGGAGAAGCAGAGACATAATCACACATCAGGAGCAGGTGACACACACACACACACACACACACACACACACACACACACACACACACACACACACACATCCACCCATTTCCATGGCATTTACTCAGTTAATCAAAATGTCAAATGTCAGAAGTAATCAAAAATACTATGTCATACTTTTTATTTAAAAGTCTGTTTCAACTGTTGCTTTGCTATACAAGTTTTGAAGAATTCACAAAAACTTTGTAATACTGAGGATACTGAGACACTGATTGACTGGGCATCAGTGATATGTAATGTTTGTTTGAGTGCTGTGCTATTTCTTTCCAGGTGGAGTTCCACAAATCTCAGACATGAGGATTGTGCTGCTGGGAAACAGAAATGAAGGGAGGAGTTCATCAGGAAACACCATCCTGGGCAGAGAGGAGTTTGATACTGTAGGGAGAACAACTGAGTGTGTGAAGAGAGAAGGAGAAACAGCAGGGAGACACATCACTCTAGTGGAGGCACCAGGATGGTGGAAGAGCAAAACTGTAGAGCAAACTCCTGAACGTGATAAACGAGAGATTATCCTCAGTGTGTCTCTGTGTCCTCCAGGACCCCATGCTCTACTCTTGGTCATTAATGTGAATGTGTCATTCACAGAGACACACAGAAGAGCAGTGCAGGAACACCTGGAGCTTCTGGGTGAGAGAGTCTGGAGTCACACTATAGTGCTGTTCACCTATGGGGACTGTCTGGGAGACACAAGCATTGAGCAGCACATTGAGAGTGGAGGACAGGCTCTGCAGTGGGTTGTAGAGAAATGTGGGAACAGGTATCATGTTGTAGACAATAAGAAGAGTGATGGTGGCCAGGTGACAGAGCTGCTGGAGAAGATAGAAGAGATGGTGGCAGGAAAGGGTGGCCATGGCTTTGATTTTGACAGACATGTTTGTAACAAACTCCAAGAGAAGAAGAAGGAAGAAGAGAGAAGAGCAGAGGAGAGGAAGATGAAGGTGCAGAAGCAGAGAGAGACTCTCAGATCATCAGCAGGTGAGAGAATGGGTCAGCTTTTCATCCAACACACACACACACACACACACACACACACACACACACACACACACACACACACACACACACACACACACACACACACACACACACACACACACACACACACACACACAGAGAGTCAGCTTATCTGCAGACAAGATGATGTTTCAGCTTTTCATCCAACACAAAAGCACACACACACATATTAATCACACACACATACACACATACTCAAATGGGTCATCAGCAGATGAGAGAATGTTTCAGCTCCTCTCTCTCTCTCTCTCTCTCTCTCTCTCTCTCTCTCTCTCTCTCTCTCTCTCACACACACACACACACACACACAGTTTTCTCATAAATGTCTTACAAGATTGCATACTCACAAAGCAAGTACACATCTCTAACATACATACAAATGAGCCAAACACAATACTACGCACACACACACACACACACACACACACACACACACACACACACACACACACACACACACACACACACACACGCATTAACATTTCAGATATTATTTTCTGAAATTAAGCTGCTGCCAGAGTTGCAGTATTTACTTTACTCAAAGTATATAAAACAAGAATAAAATGATTACTGTACTTTATGCAACAATAGTAATGAAGGGGTTTATCATTATCATTTATACCCTAATGCCAAATGCGTTTCACAGAGTACCATATGTGTTTCCAGGTGGAGTTCCCCAAATCTCAGACATAAGGATTGTGCTGCTGGGATACAAACCTGGAGGGAAGAGTTCATCAGGAAACACCATCCTGGGCAGAGAGGAGTTTGATACTGTAGGGAGAACAGCTGAGTGTGTGAAGAGAGAAGGAGAAACAGCAGGGAGACACATCACTCTAGTGGAGGCACCAGGATGGTGGAATAACTACACTGTAGAGCAAACTCCTGAACGTGATAAACGAGAGATTATCCTCAGTGTGTCTCTGTGTCCTCCAGGACCCCATGCTCTACTCCTGGTCATTAAGGTGGATGAGTCATTCACAGAGACATACAGAAGAGCAGTGCAGGAACACCTGGAGCTTCTGGGTGAGAGAGTCTGGAGTCACACTATAGTGCTGTTCACATGGGGGGACTGGCTGGGAGACACAAGCATTGAGCAGTACATTGAGAGTGGAGGAGAGGCTCTGCAGTGGCTTGTAGAGAAATGTGGGAACAGGTATCATGTCGTAGACAATAAGAAGAGTGATGGTGGCCAGGTGACAGAGCTGCTGGAGAAGATAGAAGAGATGGTGGCAGGAAAGGGTGGCCATGGCTTTGATTTTGACAGACATGTTTGTAACAAACTCCAAGAGAAGAAGAAGGAAGAGAGAGAAGAGCAGAGGAGAGGAAGATGAAGGTGCAGAAGCAGAGAGAGACTCTCAGATCATCAGCAGGTGAGAGAATGGGTCAGCTTTTCATTCAACACACACACACACACACACACACACACACACACACACACACACAGATCATTAGGTAAGATAATGTTACAGCTTTTTGTCCAATACAACACACACTCACACACACACACAAACACTGACACCACACACACACACACACACACACACACACACACACACACACACACACACACACTATATTCCGGCTACATGGATTATACCGTCTACTGAAAAGAAGTATTTGTTGCTCTGTCACTTTTGCTTGACAGTGGTCTGTTATACTTAGCAACGGTCCGTTATTACAAATCAGACCATAGAACATTGGTAAGTCCCATTGAAGTGAATGGAGCATTCTACAGCATTATAAAGAGCCATGTAATAAAGCTTTTTGTCCAACACACACACACACACACACACACACACACACACACACACACACACATTCACACACTCAAATCATCAAGTAAGAGAAAGGTACAGCCTTTTGTTCAGCACATGCATGCGTGCACACACACACACACACACACACACACACATGCTAAATGATGAATATGATTTTTAGGGAACAAAGCTAGTAATTATCCAGTGAGGTGCTGTTATGGGTAGATGTGTCGAGGCGGAGCAGAGCAAATATGGGACTCTCAGGAAGGACTTGAAAAATATGGGATTTGTATTGGATCTCCCAATTTAAGGCCATAAGGCAAAAATATATCAATAATGATAAGAAAAAAATAATAATAAAATATATTAAAAAAAAATAAATACTTTTCAAAATGGAAAATAAATTGACATATTTGTCAGCAAATCAAAATAACAAAGAACTACATTGTCTAGACAAATAAAATAATGACCAAGAATCTAGTCAAGTCAGGAGAGCAAACAGACCCACGTCTGCTCATAGACTGCTCTCCCTGGCATCTGAGCCATAGGGCTTAAGTTAGGCATGAGCTAGCCCCTAGAATTGGACCATACCAATATTCATTAAACACAGGGGAGACTCAGGTAAGCTAACAAGAAGTGTGCCTAAACAGCCAAGAAAACATTTTCCAACAAACTGGATACATACATAATGTTAATAATAACATGATGCTCTAGTGGGCATAACCCACATACTCTGTAGCAGCCTAAAAATAATTAGTTTCTAATCACGGGTTCACTTCCTGTGAACCCGGAAGCAATAGCCCATTTAAACCCGGAATTCAGGTCCAAGATTCTTTTACACAAACATTTGACGAACCACTGAATGGAGGTGAGGAAATTAGGCAACTTCTAAACCTTTTAACTGCTGTATGATTTTAAAATAAAAAGGTTATGACATGTTTGATGAGTGGTTATTTTAACATAACAGTGAATTGAAATGCATATTTTAAACAGTCAGGATGATAATTAAAAAGTCAAGCTAGGCCTAGGCATGTTGTCATTGCATAGATGTTTTTTATAGCTCCTTTTTAAACAGCAACAGGAACAAACATTATGGTGTGAACATTAATATAGAATTTTAAACAGTTTTACATGAAACAGACAAAAAGGCATTTGTGCATAAAGTCAATGTCTCTGGAAGTAAGTAGCGCATCGCTGCTGTGACTGAGGCGGCTATGTGCCCCATCACAGGTGCCAATGAAAAGCCTCCATTTGAGTAAGGAGATGACTGTTCCAATGAGAGCTCATCAGCAGTCAAGAGCAGCTGAAAGCAAGACAGACTTTCCAGTAGGTGTCAGTAGCTAGAATAAAGCAGAACAAAAGTTAGTCCACACCTTCATGGTTACTGGGGTAAGTGAGAAAGTGAGGTTAGTGTTAGTGGGCACATATGGATATGGGTCCTTTGTGGAAAAGGCTTTTGGGATGATCTTTTGCCACCTGCCCCTGGTTCTTACTTTGTGGACATATATGGTGTGTCAGAGCTGTAGAAAGGGGCGGGATATGAAAAAGGGAACACGGGATTGGATGAGTAAAATCCAATCAAAACAGATCATGGCGTTGCTAGGGAACATAAATACACTGCAACATTATCAGCAGGTGAGAGAATGGTTCAGAGTTTTTAATTCATGCACTGGACATGTAAATAACTAGTGCTGGCAAAATTAACTGATTAATCACATGATTAATCCAAAAAAATTAACTCAGATTAAAAAAATTAACTCAGATTAATCCTGATGGATATGGTTCCACTTTCATGGCATGTATTATGTTAAATTTCAGATAGAAAATGGAACGGTTATCAAGTCAAACTATACAAAGATTATGGCCTAGCTACTGACTGTCCAACAACATGTTTGGGGAACCCTTGGGGGTAGGGGACAGGTGTGAATTGCCCCATTTGAGACGAACAAAGCCAACTATTCAGTATCAGGGCCTTTACAGGGCAAAATAAGGATCCAATATACCCTAGTATCCAAATTCTTACTGAAGGAAATGAGTTGCGATTAAAAGTGATTAATCACGATTAAACTTTGAAAAATTTTGTGATTAATCAGATTAATTTTTTTAATCGTTTGACAGCACTATAAATAACACTTTACAGTTCATATGTTCATTATCTCTCCTATGACTCTTCAATGAAGTTATTACCCATCAACATAATAACTTCCCACCAATGTAATGAACCACCAACGTAATAAAATTATGCAGTTTTGAAATGTAATAATCCTGACAATGGAATAATTTCCCATCATTCCCAATAATTATGTTAAAACGAACAAAGGAGCCGAGTGCTCGCAGTGATTTGTCGTGGTAAACTCCAGATGGTATGGTGGTGCTCTTAGAGTTTGATTACTTATTCTATTATAGAGTTTGATTACTTTATAGAGTTTGATTACTTATTCTATTATAGCACTTGCCAGCCCTAGGCACTCACGCGGTGAGCAGGAAAAAGTTTTGTATAAAAACCTGTGACGGAGTACTGTCACTACGGTTGAGTATGCGCTCTGACTGCTCATTACATAGTGGTCAAGTTGCACGTTTAGCACCCCGGAGACCCAGGTTTGAGACCGGGAGGGGTCACTGTTCTCTCCCTTCGCTACAAAACCCCTCAATAATTATGTTGTTTGCAGGAATCTTTTACATTGGTGGGAACAATTAAAAGACTTATTTGAATACTCTCCCACATACTATGAGTTACCGATTTTGTGAAATTGTTTTCAGATGTAACAGCATATTTGGCAGTGAGTTCATTTCTAACAGTGTAGCAGTCTTAGTTGTGTGAATTTAAAACCTGATTCAATGGCATGCCATTCTCCCATGTTTATTCATTTTTCATTGATAAAGGGTTATTTGTACAGTATGTGCATGTTTTACACTAATAACCATTTTATTCATCCTCACTACAGCTGACATACTTGAATGAATGACACAAGTTTTCTCAGTTTGGCCCTAACATTAGATTAGATGGAGATGAGAACCAGTGCTTTCTGAGTTTCCAATTACAATACAATAAGTCTCCCATAATGTGATTAATCCCTGATTTAATAAAATTGTAACTGTGTTATCACATATGAGAGTTAATGTAGGGGTATATTTGAGTATACGTGTGTATTATTTGAGTATATGTGTGGCCAAAAGTGAACATATAGCTAAGCCCCTCTACACATAAATTAGCCAATGCAGTGAACTGACACTTATTCTACCATCAGGCCTCATTCACACACAATCAGTGCATTCCCAGTCTGTAACCACTGCTGTTGGTTCAGTACAGGGTACGTGTGCATCTATGTTCACTCCTGAAACAGTTTCCTGTGTCAACCAGCTCTCATTTAAAGTCTGTGGAGACTGTGTAATACAGTGTGTGACATGCATAACACACACACACACATACACACACACAATATATATATATAAAATGGATAGAGTGAGAGCTGTGCTGTGCTGCTGTGTCTAACACACATGTAGTGTGCATGGTCTAATGTGTTAGCATGTTTTTGGTCTGAAAACGAACCATAAAAGTGTCCCACTGCAAATGCACAGATTGGAGTGTGAATGAGACTCAGATTCTGGAAGATTTGGAAGTTGAATGAAGTGGAAGCTTCTAGATGAGAACATGAAGTGTGTGTGTGTGTGTGTGTGTGTGTGTGTGTGTGTGTGTGTGTGTGTGTGTGTGTGTGTGTGTGTGTGTGTGTGTGTGTGTGTGTGTGAAAGCTTCTAGATGAGAACATGAAGTTGTTTTCTGTGTTGAATTGGGTCTGTGTGTGTGTGTGTGTGTGTGTGTGTGTGAGTGACAGCTTCTAGATGAGAACATGAAGTATTTTTCTGTGTTGATTTTGTTCTGTGTGGAACGGCATGAAGGGGTGTGTGTGTGTGAACATGAAGTTATTTTCTGTGTTGAATTGGGTTTGTGTGTGTGTGTGTGTGTGTGAAAGCTTCTAGATGAGAACATGAAGTTTGTTTTCTGTATTGTATTTGGTCTGAATGTGGTGTGTGTGTGAGTGTGTAACGGCATGGAGGGGCGTGGCCTAGTCTGGATTAGAGAGAATGGGCGGTGCAAAGGAAGCAGGGTTCTGAGCATTTTCCCGCCACCACTCAGCTCCACTCACATAGCCTGACAAGTCTGTAACTATAACATTAAAATATATAGTCTGGACACGAACCATAGACCAAACTCAATCTGTATAGTCTGGTTATGAACCATAGACCAAACTCAATCTGTATAGTCTGGTTATGAACCATAGACCAAACTCAATCTGTATAATCTGGTTATGAACCATAGACCAAACTCAATCTGTATAGTCTGGTTATGAACCATAGACCAAACTCAATCTGTATAGTCTGGATATGAACCATAGACCAAACTCAATCTGTATAGTCTGGCTATGAACCATAGACCAAACTCAATCTGTATAGTCTGGTTATGAACCATAGACCAAACTCAATCTGTATAGTCTGGTTATGATCCATAGACCAAACTCAATCTGTATAGTCTGGATATGATCTGTAGACCAAACTCAATCTGTATAGTCTGGTTATGAACCATAGACCAAACTCAATCTGTATAGTCTGGTTATGAACCATAGACCAAACTCAATCTGTATAGTCTGGTTATGATCTGTAGACCAAACTCAGTCCTGGGCAGAATCAGGGGTTGTCAAACTGCCACTGCACACAATAGGATGACACTACAACAAATCAGAGGAGCAAACAAGATGGCAATTCTGAATCACACTATTCAAACGACTGTCGTTGGCGCGCACACACACACACACACACACACACACACAGATCAGCAGTTGAGAGAATGATTCAGCTTTACACACACGCATACATGCATACCCTCATCAGGTTAGAGAAGGTTGAAGATTTTCACTTTTATGACTCATCAGTCATCGACTCTCTGTCAAACTTTATAACACACACACACACACAATTTTTATCTTAATCTATAAAGCCTAGCTACCTACACAATTTTGCTTTAACACTAACCTATGAATTCACTTGTGCTGCACTCACACTTCATCCGCACGCGCACACACACACACACACACACACACACACAAACACACACGCAGGCATTAACATTTGAAAACATTAGACTATTGATTTTATGCAGTACATCACACTTGTGCTGCACTCACTCTCCATCTTCCACACACACACACACACACACACACACACACACATACATAAACATTTCAAATGAAGTTGTTTGTATTTTATTTTTCTCTGTAACAGCAAAAGTATTGAAAGGGTCTTCATTGCCGTTCATACCCTATTGCCAAATGTGTCTGACAGAGTGCCATATATATTTCCAGGTGGAGTTAAACGCATCTCAGACATGAGGATTGTACTGCTGGGATACCAGAACATCGGGAAGAGTTCATCAGGAAACACCATCCTGGGCAGAGAGGAGTTTGATACTGTAGGGAGAACAGCTAAGTGTGTGAAGAGAGAAGGAGAAACAGCAGGGAGACACATCACTCTAGTGGAGGCACCAGGATGGTGGGCTAACTACACTGTAGAGGAAACTCCTGAACGTGATAAACGAGAGATCATCCGCAGTGTGTCTCTGTGTCCTCCAGGACCCCATGCTCTACTCCTGGTCATTGGGGTGGATGTGTCATTCACAGAGACACGCAAGAGAGCAGTGCAGGAACACCTGGAGCTTCTGGGTGAGAGAGTCTGGAGTCACACTATAGTGCTGTTCACCAGAGGGAACTGGCTGGGAAACTCAAGCATTGAGCAGCACATTGAGAGTGGAGGAGAGGCTCTGCAGTGGCTTGTAGAGAAATGTGGGAACAGGTATCATGTTGTAGACAATAAGAAGAGAGATGGTGGCCAGGTGACAGAGCTGCTGGAGAAGATAGAAGAGATGGTGGCAGGAAAGGGTGGCCATGGCTTTGATTTTGACAGACATGTTTGTAACAAACTCCAAGAGAAGAAGAAGGAAGAAGAGAGAAGAGCAGAGGAGAGGAAGATGAAGGTGCAGAAGCAGAGAGAGACTCTCAGATCATCAGCAGGTGAGAGAATGGATCAGCTTTTCATTCAACACACACACACACACACACACACACACACACACACACACACACACACACACACACACACACACACACACACACACACAGATCATTAGGTAAGATAATGTTACAGCTTTTTGTCCAATACAACACACACTCACACACACACACAAACACTGACACACACACACACACACACAAACACTGACACCACACACACACACACACACACACACACACACACACACACACACACACACACACACAGATCATCAGGTAAGAGAATGTTTTGTCCAAAACACACACACTCACTCTCTCTCACACACACACATTCAATCATTGGGTAAGAGAAAGTTACAGCTTTTTGTCCATTACATGCATGCATGCATGCACACACACGCACGCACGCACGCACACACACACACACACACACACACACACACACACACACACACACACGCTAAATGATGAATTATGATCCTTAGGTACCAAAGCTAGTAATTATCCAGTTCAGCACCAATGAAAAGTCTCCATTTGAGTGAGGAGATGACTGTTCCAATGAGAGCTCATCAGCAGTCAAGAGCAGCTGAAAGCAAGACAGACTTTCCAGTAGGTGTCAGTAGCTAGAATAAAGCAGAACAAAAGTTTGTCCACACCTTCATGGTTAGTAGGGTAGATGTTACTGGGGTAAGTGAGAAAGTGAGGTTAGTGTTAGTGGGCACATATGGATATGGGTCCTTTGTGGAAAAGGCTTCTGGGAAGATCTTTTGCCACCTGGCCCTGGTTCTTACTTTGTGGACATATATGGTGTGTCAGAGAAAGGGGGCGGGGTATGAAAAACAGTAAAATCCAATAAAAACAGCTTCTGGCATTGCTAGGAAACATAAATACACTGCAACATCATCAGCAGGTGAGAGAATAGTTCAGAGTTTTTAATTCCAGCACTGGACATGTAAATTAACACTTTACAGTTCATATGTTCTTTATCTCTCCTATGCCTCTCTGATGAAGTTATTACCCACCAATGTAATAACTTCCCACCAATGTAATGAACCACCAACATAATAAAATTATGCAGTTTTTAAATGTAATAATCCTGACGGTGGAATCATTTCTCACCAATAGAATAATTATTAAATTGGAAGGAAATTATTAGATTGGTGAGAACATTGAAAAGACGTACAATTCTCTCCCACAAATGTTATAAATCACTGATTTTGTCAAATTGTTACTGTTTTATCAGATGGAATACATGGCAGTGAATTCATATTTCTAACGAGTAGCCTGCTGTGTAAGTTTAAAACCTGATAAAATAGCATGCCATTCTCCCAATGTTTATTCAGTTTTCATTGATAAAGGGTGATTTGTACAGTATGTGCATGTTTTACACTAATAACCATTTTATTCATCCTCACCACAGCTGACAATACTTGAATGAATGACACAAACTTTCTCAGTTTGGCCCCTAACATTAGATTAGATGGAGATGAGAACCAATCAGGGCTTTGAACCGTTATTTTTTTCCAATCGGTTCGTTCCGAACAGAAACGGAATTATAACGTTTCCGGTTTTGTGTTCCACCAATAAATTGACGTTCCCGAACCGGTTAGAACCAAAAAATAATGTTCCCGGAACGGTTAATTTCGTTCTTGCAGCTGTTTAATGCTATGAAACAGCTTCCTCTTCCAGCTTAAACCAAATATAATATTTACAACCATTATTAAATAATAATTATATTCTTAGCCTATTAATAATAATAATAATAATAATAATAATAATAATAAGTAAATAGACATACAATTATCTCAAATGTGTTTATTTTTTATTAAGAGAACATTTCCACACAAACTTCACGACATTACAGACAGGTGGTTATGCCATGACAACGGCAACAACAAATTCCAACTGTTGGGGGAAAGGCCGTCCTTTGGATATGCCTCTGCAAGTTCCCTGCGTGGTTGCCTGATATTTGGGCTCCACATCCCTCAACGCTGCACTTTGATTTGTTTGTTGCTGGGTCGAAGGTAAAAAGCTGGCGATTTGGATTCTCAGCATGTCTTCCCATCTACACAAAGAGAAAAGTTGCCACAAATGAGAAAGATATTCCGTTTAGTGTTAGCAAGAATAGATAGCCATGGGCATCGGGAAAACAGAGGTGTTCACTTTAGCCAACTGTTCGCTAGTTTAACTAACGTGGAGTTGACAAATATAGTGATTGATATTGTGTTTGTAATGATTGTTTTAATTAACGATGGGTCGTAATTTACCTCTTGTTTAAGATGTGGGGTGAAGACTTTTTAATCCACCGCTCAATCTCCATTCAGTCAGCGATTCCTCCAGGAATGGTTTGGGAGGGAAGGGAACTTTGACTCAGCGAATGTGATGTCACACAGGTGAACCTCAGCCGCGCGCAGGAAAATAATTAGTTTTTTTTTTTTTTTTAAAGTTAATTCTAAGGCAACACAAACTTTGAGGATCGAAATAAAACCGGTTTTAACCGGTTACCATTATTTTTAAATAAGTGTTCCTGTTCCAGAACATAAAAAATAATAACGTTTCCGGTTTCGTTTCCGTTCCATGTAAAATTCAAAAAGTTTCCGGTTTTCGTTTTCGTTCCTTGAACCGGTTCAAAGCCCTGGAACCAATGCTTTCTGAGTTTCCGATTACAATACAATAATCTCACATATATGTAATTAATCCTTTAGTTGATGAAATTGTGAATTATATCTGAGTATATATTTGAGTATGTGTGTAGTATTTGAGTATATTTGTGGTAAAACTGTGGAAATGTTCACAAACATATCCCCCCTACACATAGATTAGCTACTGCTGTGAACTGGCACTTATCCTACCATCAGGCCTCATTCACACACAATCAGTGCATTCCCAGTCTGTAAGCGCTGCTGTTGGTTCAGTTCAGGGTACGTGTGCATCTATGTTCACTCCTGAAACAGTTTCCTGTGTGAACCAACTCTCACCTAAAGTCTATAGAGACTGTAATACAGTGTGTGACATGCATAACACACACACACACACACACGCACACACACACACAATATAAAATGGACAGAGTGGGAGCTATGCTGTGCTGCTGTGCCTAACACACATGGTCTAATGTGTGTTAGCATGTTTTTGGTCTGAAAACGGAGCATAAAAGTGTCCTGCTGCAAATGCACAGATTGGAGTGTGAATGAGACTCAGGTTCTGGAAGATTTGGAAATTGAATGAAGTGGAAGCTTCTAGATGAGAACATGGAGTGTGGAGTGTGTGTGTGTGTGTGTGTGTGTGTGTGTGTGTGTGTGTGTGTGTGTGTGTGTGTGTGTGTGTGTGTGTGTGTGTGAAAGCTTCAAGATGAGAACATGAAGTTGTTTTCTGTGTTAAATTTGGTCTGAGTGTGTGTGTGTGTGTGTGTGTGTGTGAGAAAGATTCTAGATGGGAACATGAAGAGTGTGGAATGGCATGAAGGGGAGTGGCCTAGTGTGGACATGAGAGAATGGGCGGGGCAAAGGAAGCAGGGTTCTGAGCATTTTCCCGCCACCACTCAACTCCGCTCACATAGCCTGACAAGTCTGCAACTATAACACTAAACTGTATAGTCTGGATATGATCCATAGACCAAACTCAATCAGCACCCATGAGTAACAGGTTCATACAGACAGTATGGGAAGCACCCGTGAGTAACTGGCTTAAAGGTATTGAGAGTGTTATACTAATTACAGCTCTCTTTTAGGCATCAGCCGTTGTAAAAGTGAAATTTAGATTGCAATTGTCAACAGTTGAAAGCGAGCTTACATCTCAAGCACAGCAAAAAGTTTTCATTTTCTTGAATTTCCACTTTTTGCACTTCTGTCTCCATTACAAATACTGTCTTTCTCAGATCCACCACCACTGGCATGGTTCATCTACAATCTTATGTTTTACATACTAATCCAAAAGGGAAGAGGCAATATTTTATGTTTTGTTTTTACACAACAATTTGCAGTCTTTGGTTGAAGTCAGTGTTTTGAAACACCTGCCACAATGATTTTCTGTTGGTGGAAGTTTAATTTTGCATTTTATTTTCATTTCATTTTGCATTTTTTTTAAGTGGCAATTCAGAGAACGAGCTTATCAAATTGGTGTGACCTTATATTAACATTTAACACATAAATAGCATGGAGGCTCAGACTGTCCCTGCCTTATGCTGACTAAATAGAAGATGCGTGAAACTGAGTCTGTCTGGTGGAAGTTTACTAAAGCTTTCATGTCTCTGGTCTGTCTAAGCTGTAATAAAGTGAGACACAAGGCCACTTTTTACTTTTTTACTGTTATATGATTTCAGCTCGGCTAGATGGGAGCAAATCAAATGTAAAAAATAGCTCACATAATTAACCCTCTCTTGCATAAATACTGAAACCTTGTACACACACACACAACTAAAATGCTTTCTTACACACAAGTGAAAGGTGTTCACACACATTGCTAGAAACCATCCTTTTTTGTACATATGTTTCCAGGTGGAGTACCACAAATCTCAGACATGGGGATTGTGCTACTGGGAAGCAGATCAGCAGGCAAGAGTTCATCTGGAAACACCATCCTGCACAGAAAGGACTTTGGTACCTCAGGGAGAACAGCTGAGTGTGTGAGCAATGAAGGCAGAACAGCAGAGAGACGCATCACTGTCGTCGACACACCTGGATGGTTTTCTATCCACACTGCAGCACAAACTCCTGAACGTGATAAACGAGAGATTATCCGCAGTGTGTCTCTGTGTCCTCCAGGACCCCATGCTCTACTCCTGGTTATTAAGGTGACTAGCTCATTCACAGAGACAAAGAAAAGAGCAGTGCAGGAACACCTGGAGCTTCTGGGTGAGAGAGTCTGGAGTCACACTATAGTGCTGTTCACCAGAGGAGACTGTCTGGGAGACACAAGCATTGAGCAGCACATTGAGAGTGGAGGAGAGGCTCTGCGGTGGCTTGTAGAGAAATGTGGAAACAGGTATCATGTTGTAGACAATAAGAAGAGTGATGGTGGCCAGGTGACAGAGCTGCTGGAGAAGATAGAAGAGATGGTGGCAGGAAATAAGGGCTGTCCTTTCCTGTTGAAGCAAAGTAGAGAACTTCCTCCAAAATGTCAGTATATATTTCTTTTACTTTAAAAGACATATACAGTGAATGTTTAATTGTATTTAAATATGCAGTGATTGCAGCATTGCATCTGTTGTGTTTTCTGTACACAGTGGCTGCCTCCACTCAGAGCTCTGGGTACGGCACTGCAGATGAGACTCCAAGAACCACAACACATGGAGGTGGGAGATTCAACAGCAGGATTTAACACTTAACATACGAGCAAGTGAAGGACGAACAAGTCTAGACACACAATTTTTAAATTAGTAATTAAGATTTTATTAAGGACTTCCAAACTCATTTGTCAGTTTTAAAGCTGTGCAGCATATACAGTAGGCTACACATGTAATGCAATTTCCATCACTAATTGCAAAAATACAATTTTAGTACAGTACAAAAAAAATAGGTATAAAATATGTTTTGCTGCATTGTAAACAGACCGTAAAGATTTGGTCATTTCTCCATGGTTACACATTGCTATCACTACAGTATTTTGTCATAGTCATATGGTGTATTAACTAAAACATGCTGACAAAGATATAAGATATCTCAAGCCAGTATGTTTTTTGTTGTCCGGCATGGTACCAAGTTTAATGAAAGATTTGACAGGTTTGAAAGTTTACCCAATATATTTTTGTATTCATTTGCTTCTAGACCACCATAAGACTGTTAATATTTTTGTGGATTTGTCTACGATATCTGTGGACTCTAATAACTGCATTGGAAAAGGATCCTATGGAACAGTTTATAAGGGCTCATACCAGCAAACTCCTGCTGCAGTGAAGATTATTCCCTTTGGGAATACTGCAGTCATCACTAATGAGTTTCTCATACCACTGTGAGTGAGTGGCTGTACTGTATGCTGTATTGTAATGTACTGTATGTTCAAGAGGCTCTTTGAAACTATTTCGGTGTTGTTTTTGTCAGTTACGTTATTATTAACCAGTAAGTAATCAGCATATTGTATCCATTATTTCCTAAAGTTGGACACAAACTCAAATGAAATATTTTCCAGGCGTTTGTCTCATCCCAACATTGTGCGGATGCTGGCTGTAGCCAGAAATGAGAAACAGATTTTCATTGCTAATGAGTACATCCATGGGGCTAACCTGCAGGAGATCATTCATAAAGCTACTCCCATCAAGGTCAGACATGAGATTTTCAAATGAAATTTTAAGTCATATATGAATTGTATCATAACATAATGCATGATATGAACTGTTTGATAAATTTATTATTTCATTATATTTTCAGTTGGAGTCAAAGGATAAACTATCTGTGGCTTTAGATATCTCCATGGCTGTGGAGTACATACATGACAAACAAGTCATCCATCGAGATCTGAAGCCAGCAAATATTATGGTTAGTATCATATGGGGTCTTATGGAAAAATTGAAGGATAGAATGATGGGGGTGCTGACTGTAAACTCTAAAGCTACATTTTATGGATAAGCACTGATAATAGAATATCCCTGTAATTAGCATCAAATTTACAACATAAGCAGCAACATTTTTTTTTTTTTTTTTCGTTTTTCTTTAGTCATTTGTCAAAATTTGGATTAAGCTTTGTCATTGTTTTGCTGTTTTAAGGTTGCAGGGGACACCAGACAGGCCTATCTCACTGACTGGGGCTTGGCAAAATGCAAGGCAACTATAACAGCGACAACAGGACGTCCACTAGTAGGAACCCCTGCCTACATGGCCCCAGAGTGCCTAGTCCGGTGCAAGAAAGGCAATTTCATCTCAGACATGTGGTCTCTTGGCATCACTCTTCTAGAGATGTTTACGGACTCTGAACCCTGGACAACAAATGACCTTGAAGAAATACGGGAACTACTATATGAAGAACAGGAGCCTCATGCTCTGGATAAACTACAGTGTAATACAGACATTGTGAAACCACTGCTTGAATATAAACCTGATTCTCGCATGAAGGCCAAAGATCTGGTGGTATTGTTGAGAGAAAAAGTTGCAATTGCTAGCTTTGAAAGTCTGAGATTTTAGACATTGATTTATGTAATAACACTGTATGCTTTATGCTTTCTTTATTTTGGTTGTGCTTGTGTGTATTGTAGGCCAGACAGGTAAATTGATTAGAACCATGTCAACAGACATCCTCCTTTTCCCTCCCCGGCGCCTCAGCCACAGAGGTGATAATGTTCCCGGAGTTTGTGAAGGCCCCGACCAGCCATTTGGTGTTTTGTGTGTTTGAGCAATACTTAAAAGTCAGACTGAAATCTCTGTAACGTTAGTTACACTGGTGAACCTCTTACTGAATGCTGCTGTATGTAGCTCCCTTGTTGACCAGTGCTGTAACGTGAATAAAACCTGCATGTTGATGAATCCTGAGCTGACGATGCTGTTGTGTATCTGATAGTGACCAAAAATTACCATCACCAGTTAAAAACATGCATCTTTCTTCCTGCATGTGACATATGATTAAACTGTTAGTATTTCACTGCTAAAATGTAATTTCATGGGATGAATGGTTGTAAATATTATGTATATTTAAAATGTGCTAAAATTCACTAACTGGTTATTCATTATTAATGTTTATGAATTCATGTAACCTATTGGGTTTAGTAACCTGCTTAATTCATCATTGCTTCCGTGGTTAAAATGTTTTAATATATTTGATGCAGTTTCATGATAAATGATTAAAAACTAGTTTGTCTTAACTTAAAGGTAAAACCATAGTCTATTTTCATAAATGTATATAATGCTAATTTTCTCAGAACAGCCTTTTACGTTTACGTGTGCAATATAGTAAATGTTTGTTTGGTTTTGGTTTCATTTAAGGTTTTTCACCTACTACTTATTAATGATTAACTGTAAATAACACAGGAGAAGAAAAATAAAAGGAAAAAGATGGAACAGCAGTCTGGTCATTGAGTAGAACCCAGCTTAATGTTCAGCTTGGTACAACCCTTCAAGTGTGGGAATAGCACAGCTAAGAAGTAAAACACTTGAGACCCACAGACATTAAATTCCTATTTCACATGAGGCTCCAGTCATAGTCTGATAATACAGACATTTGATGGAGAGCTTGGCCCCATTAGGCTGATATCACCAGGGCAACACTGGAGTTCAAAAGCATCCTGTGTGAGCAGGCGCGGTGCACAGTGCAGAAGGGCTGTGACGGGGCCTCCTCCTGCTCCCTCAGCCTGGGGGCCACTCTGCTCTGCTCTGCCTGCTGCTCCACTTCCTGCTGCCTGCCTGAGAGAGGAGAACCAGCCCGCTGCTCCCAACATACACACCAACACCTCCACCAATACTACTGCTACTCTTACTACTACTACTCTTACTACTACTACTACTACTCCTACTACTACCACACCGCACACACACACACACACACACACACACACACACACACCAACATCTCCACCAATACTACTACTACTCCTCCTACTCCTACTCTTACTACTACTACTACTGCTACTACTACTACTACTACTACTCCTACTACAACTACTACTACTACTAGTGCTACCACACCCACGCCCCACAGACCAGCCTGATGACCCGGCCAAAACCGCCGCTCACTCACTGTGCTCATCTTATTCTGGGACGCTCCAGGAAATGCTCGGGGTCAAGGGGTCGTGTGCACCAAAACAGACTCAAACATAAACAAATAGTTGAAATATGTTTATAAGTAATGTCTATGAGAGAATCTATAAATAGATGACAGTTTTTTCTGCTCTTGTTGTAGTTTTTGCGTTTACACCACAAAGTTCAAGTTTCGCACTTCCTACGCCAACTTGATTTTCCAAACATACATGGTTGTGTTCACTGCTGAGATCTACTGAAGCCAAGTTAGCCAGTCTTAAAGACTATTTCCACTCCTTCTCCTCACCTTGCTGCAGTTTTTCTTACAGCTCACCTGACATTGACGGGCGTGAAGTGGGAGGGGCCCGATGTTCCACAGCTGTCTCTGATTGGCGTGGAGGAATGGCGATGATGCGCTTGTACATACAGTAGTTTGTGGTTGAGATGTAGTCTGTCGCATGGAGCCCAGGAACCAGGACAAAGAGGGAATGATCCAAACTGAGCAAATCTATATCTGTATATTTCAAAGGGAATATATATATATGTATATATATATAAATGTATAAATCTATATTATAAGTATTGCATATTAACATTGTTTGAATATTTTTTGTAGAAAGTGTTATTTTTGTTCCAAGTAAACCTTACCATTATAAAGAAAAGGAGCCTTTTATTAACTATGTCACAATGGTTTAATGTAAAACACTCGATTCAACAATGCCTCTGATCACGACTTGGACACCGACAGTGAGAGAGAAGAGTTGTGGACCGTGAGCACACCTGGGCACACACTCACTTACACACACTTACACACACACATGCAGCTCATGTGGAGGGCATGTGGAGATGTGTACCACCAGGTGTACCTGTGCTGTCCAGGTGCAGAAAGCCGTACCTGTGGAGACAGACTGAAGGGCCAGGAGACCTGCAGTACTGACACACACACACACACACACACACACACACACACACACACACACACACACACACACACACTACCTGTGGAGAGAGACTGAAGGGCCAGGAGACCTGCAGTACTGCCACACACACACACACACACACACACACACACACACACACACACACACACACACACACACACACACACTGGCAGAGGTGAGTAAACTATGGGTAAAGAGGTGACTAAACTATCATTCAGTGATGACTGTGAAGTGGGCTGTAGCACTGTATCATGTCAGTATCAGTATCATTATCATGTTAAAAAGGCATACAGTAGACCAGAAGTGCATGATGGTCAAACTTGTTTTGTTGTTTGTGGGCCAGACAGACAGTATGCAGAAAAATCTAAGATGCCAAGGGCCAATGCAAAATTAAGAGCACGAGTTTTCAGCCAATTACAAGTGGACTATAGCTAATATTAATTCTCAGTTAGTGTCAAAACAACAGGCCACATTACCATTTTTAACACCATGATCGGCTGCATGAAAGATAGCAAAGTTCCATTATTGACCCCCAGGCCTTAGTTTGGCCACCTGCAGTAGACAGAACATGAATACTGAAGGTTATTGGGACTTAGGGCATTATGGGATGTTTGCATTATTACAGTAAGAAGTGGATAAAGTGAGTCAGGTGTGTTTATCTGTTTTTAGTCTTCACTAGAGCCCTGATTTTATGGGTGCCAACAGCAGTAACAACAGTAAGGACCAATAACTAGACAAGTAAAAGTTCACTGCTGAAGCTTCTGAATGGGTTAATTTGTTCCTCCATAACAATCTGGGTGAGATATTTATGTGCCTTTTAGCGTAGAAATGTGAAAGGCTCAACATGGTGGTGGAGGACATGTCTTAACACTACTGTGTAGCGTTATTTAAGCGACCACTAGATGGCACCATTGAGCTATGAATAAGACGGCCACCTGTGAAGGATATTTTATTTAATTTCACTTTCACTTTTTTGAGTTGACAGCAGGAAGTGACTCAAAATGGTGCAGTAGGCTAAGGCCTAATCCGTTTTTCGAAGATTTTCATAATTTAGCTGTAATAGTTTACCCGTGCAATGTTTCAATTTAACAAGGGGCACGGAGGGTAATTTAATAGGCCTATTGCTTTTTTCCAGAAATGTATTAAGGAGTTGCTTCGACGACCGACTGAACTAGCCTAGGCCAATGGTTCATGAAAGATAAACGTTGAGGTAAGGTTAATTAGAGCCACTTATATAGCAGGACTTTGGGCTAATGCATATTTAAGATGTTCATTGAGTTTATGGGGAACTAATCGGTATTAATCAGTTAGTGAAAGTGCATAAAGTGAAGACTAACTACAGTGCGCTGAAGTGTCTGATGGTAGCCTACTATTCTTGCAGGCCTAGTCTATAGGCTATTTGAGGATTGTGCTTTTGTAAATCTTGCAAGGCTGTGTGTCGGTATGTGCAGGTGTGTGCTATACCTAACAAGTTAATTTAGCCTTGCCTTATGCCATTATTTGAGGTATTTTAGTTTCTAAAAGGTTGTTTTTTGCAGGCTAAGTTCTCTAGATGCATATTAGCTTATTGTATCCAAAGGGCAACATGTTTAGACTATCAGTAGGCCTACCACTGCGGTCTGGTCAAGGTCCGCTCATCTTCAGACGTGTCACGTGACGTTGGTGTGTAGGCGAGAACTGGTTAGGCCTAGAATTAAAAGCAAAGGGTAAGATGATTGATCATCCCTTTTATTCTTGGAAACCGTCCATTTAATCAAGTGGTTCGGTTTTAGAGACTCTTTTCTCAGTGAAAAAGGGAAGGACATGACAAGTGAGGTAACAGCTGACAGACACCAAACATGAGGGAAGAGTGGGGTGATGTATAGGCTACCAGTGGGGGATTTGTGCTACCTTGTTTCTGAGGAATCATTAAATAAAAGGATTATTTGACTACATAGCAAACAGATCTATTTGACTCAGATATTGCAAAATAGAGCAACAACGGCATTTTTAATGTGAGGCACCAACTATACAAAGCTTTTTCATAAGAGCCTGAAGGGGACATAATCAGAATGAGCTGAGATTTTCAGATCAGCCTGGATTGTCTTTGTATGTTATGCTCAAGTCTCTCAGACCTTGTCCATAACCTGCTGTGTATTGGTTACACTTGTTTAGAACTGTATACTCACCAACATCATCTGTATTTTCCAGATACAATTTTTACAGTATTGATTACAGCAGGTTCCTGCTCCAAACAGCCATTTCTGCATGTGGATGTGAAGTTATTAGTTCCAGTGCAGATGAATGTGAGTGAGCTGTAGAATGGGACCATGGGGTCTAGTTACCGTCTCTGTTCACCTCTGTTAGCGCTGCTTGCACTTCTGTTAGCTCACGCCAGGCTAATGCAGGAAATATACAGACAGATGTGTATGTTGAGCTGTCCTGGAGTCAGTTTCCCAACAGCGTCGTTGCAAACTAACGTAGCAACTTCCGTGGTTGGAACGACGGTTGTCCGGCATTTGTGTTACCCAAAGCTGTCGCTAAGACTACAGTCTTTACAACTACAGTCGCTGGAACTTAGTCGTTACAACCACAGTAGTTTCACTGTCGTTAGTGTTTAGAATCGTTCCCCAACGGCGTCGGATGACCTTACCATCGGATGTGGGACTGTAGTTGCAGCGACAGGTGTATAGCTGTCGTTAAGCCTCTTCCTCGTCTGTTTGGGTCTTAAAACTGTCAAATTGAGCATCATTTGATGCATTACCCCCACCTACAGGATTAACTAATTCCCACTTCAACTTCACCATGTGGTAAGATGCAACTGTTTGAAACACAAATGCTCCAGTTATCCATAGAAGTTTCAAAGAACAAACAAAGATAACTAACAACACGTCACCAACCATCACGAGTAGGCTACAGCATGTCAAATATATATATATTAAAAAGACGACTTTGTTCCCGCCTGGATTCGAACCGGAGATTTGACAAAATACCAATTTACTGCCACAGGTGTGCAAAGCCTTAACCCCCATCACTACCGTTCCTGATAATTAAATCGAGGCACAACTCGTAATTGACTATCAAAAGAAGTACGTTTTTAACTTTTTTTTGTTTTGTATGGACTCATTAAATAACGTGGTTATCATCAAATAGCCCATACAAATTGAAACACTGTCATGTCGGGGAATATTATCTACCACTACCACTAGGTTTATCATTGTGTAGTTTATTTATCAACACTAGCGATTTTATGAGCTTAGTGATGCTACAACTTTAGCCATGCTATGTTGACATGCTTTTTGCAACGAGTGCTTCCGAATCATGGATTAAAGCCAAAATTTTTCATTTGACTGAAATTTCTATGGAGGGGGGGGGGGTTCTAGGTGGCGATCAGGGGGAGGTGGCGTTGCCCACCAGTGCACTTGATACAGGCCTAGTGCTGTCCTCTAAATGAAAATAGTTAGCCTTTTCATTGTCATGTCATGTGTCATGAGGTTATAACAAATGCATAACCATACACATGGTACAATGAAAACCTAAAATATATATAATAGGCTATAGGCTAGTCTTATTATAAAACTAAGGACAAATAGCCTTTATTTGTGAAACTAAATTTAATTCATGAAATTTTACTAGTCAAATCAAGAGTTTGATCGTAGTTTTAGCTTTTAAAAATGTTATAACAAATCAACATCGGCAGAGGGTGTGTCGGTGTCCGCATGCGGGAGGGAGAGAGAGAGAGAGAGATGCATGGATGACAAGCGTCTACTCACTTAATAAGGGCTAGTAAATAATGCTCAATACTGGTTACATGCAACAAATTACGCTGTCACAAATATGGTTAATTAGCGCTAGTGTTTACGTTTTATTAGCAACCGTAAATCAGTTGCCTTACGCAAGTTGAACTGAATGAACTGCAATAGCGCTTCTCACAAGGCTAAACCCAGGTGGAGCGTAGGTGGAGCATTAATATCAAATATCTTAATGTTCCCTCACAAGAGATGTTCTGTTATCTTGGCCTACGTCCCTATGGACAGCTTGGCTCAATTTCGATTTACCGACATTAGGCCTACCACAAACTGAAGAAGAAACATCACGCAACTCATGCGCTCATTACTCCGATAATGCGGGTCTTCCTTGTCTTTTTTTGTAGTGGGCTGATCAATCATGATCAACGACAAACTGAAAGAGGCATTTTCGCCTCATATTTTAATTCTCAGTCTCTGAGTAGAGGTTTTTAAATAGGTTAGCCTACATATTTTGCTTAAATCGTTGAAATGAGGTCCGCTATGACTTCAAAGCTGAAATCATGCCCGTTTACTGTATGGTGATAACTATTCTTCATTAAATGGATCGATTGTCATTAGGCTACCATAAATTTGCTGTTACAGTCGGAACTAATAGCCTATAGCTGGGGTTGTAAACAGACTACACTTGAAAATCACTTTATTTTCCTGAATAAATTAAGCACTATATTCACCTTGCTCACCTGAGAGCCCTATGCTGCGCTGGCCCGTAAAGAAAAAGTGGATCTGCTCTGCGCTCACGCAAACACTGTCTGGCCAACAAGTTTGTGCCTTTATTTAGATACGCATCATGACGTTCTTATGTCAGTTATTTGCAGAAATAAAGACAGTTCGTTTAGTTTGATTATTTCCCCCTTTGTTCATTTCATCATTAATAAATCACATAATAAATTTTATGATAAGACGCAATTGACGGAAATCCGTCATACCGACGGAGAACTTTAATCCATGTTCCGAATTCTCCCCGAACGCTGCCGAAACATCTGGGAACGATGTAGTTAGAACAATGTAAGTTGTAACCAATGTCGTCAGGACTAACATGTTACGACAGAACTTCAAGCGCGTTGGGAATTGGTCGTTGTTTGCCATCTTTATCGTTAGTAACTGCGTCGGACAACGGTGGTTAGCTAGCATCCGTCGGGAAACGGACTCCTGGTCAAATATGCAATGATTGATTGATTACACTGTGAGGGTATCACCAAGTATGTTTAAAATGTAACAAACTTAATATGACGTGTGTCAAATAATAATTTAGTTGTGTTTTGTCACTGTTTGGGGTGCAGTCATGACAGAAACCCAGTGGTCCCTCATACAATGCTGAAGTGTCATGGCTCAAGTTATGTCATGCTTATGACTGGCTCATGTCACTCTTATGTCGCCAGTGTCTACTACTGTGTTGTAGTAGTTGTCAACTAACCAATAAGCACTCTTCTGTCGGGCAATATTCAGATAGTTTCTGCAAAACAACTTTCACCTGCATATACTGTACAATATAGTTAGTAGCTGATGTAAACTACAGTGGAAGACAGGCTGGCTGGGTAGATTTTAGATTTTCTCATTTGAGAGCACTGAAGCAGATGAAGAAAATATTCTGTTCATAAAGGTTAGCTGTATTTACTAGTATCCATTAGTATTTAGTGTAAAAAATATTCTGTGGTAGAGATTAATTCATTTTTCTCTTTTCAGAAGCTGCTGCTGCTTGCTGCTATGAATCAGCCCTACAGTTTTAAACAGAGAACTTTAAGAGAGGAGAGCAGAGAGGAAGATGAAGAAGCAGAGACAGAATCACACATCAGCAGCAGGTGAGACACACACACACACAGGGGGGTGGGGATACCAACAAGGAACACTCCCAACCCTTACCTAAGGAAGACACCTTGGGCCGACCCATGGCTCAGGGAGCTAATCCAATTGTATTTTGTAACCTCACTCACATCAGACGCAGCGCCCCCTGGAGCCCAAACATCTGAGATGGCCCCATTTACTGTAAAGGGATTTCAGACCTATAGGGTTGATCCAATCATTTTGTATTTAAACTAGAGCTTGAAACGGGCCTTAAAACTAAGACCCGAACCGGCCCCAGCCCGAGAGAACTCCACCCGAGCCCGCCCCGTATGATTGACAGCTTCATAGAGCCCGAACCCGTTTGCAACCCGACATTTTTCAATTGTGCGCATATCAAAGCAGTCAACAATGAGTCATTTTTGCTGAACATTTCTACGTTTTTTATTCAGATTAGTTAGCCTACAGATGTCTGAAGTTCAAGAACTTCAAGGCTAAAATAAATGATCTGCCCAATAAAAGTTAAAAGAACAATAAGAACAGCAATAATTACCAGTTGTCTTGCTGTCATACTTTAACATCACGTCGCACTTCTTGCATTTGACATACCCCACTGCCTCGTTTTTCTCATTGTGAACGTGCTCAAAATGTTTCCACACCTCCGACCTCGCATTTACTGGCTCGACCAACATGAATTCGCCAAGGGCTAATCTCCGTTTAACTTCTTCTACATCCATTTTGCATCTACTAACGCATGCCTGTAGATCGAACGGTAGGCGTATCATGTGATCGCATATTTGCCGCGCATCGGCTTTCAGCCCGAGCCCGAGCCGGGCCCGCTTGGAATATTGAAATTAGACCCCGAACCGGCCCGAACCCGGCAGGTCCTGTTGGGCCCCGTCGGGTTCGGGCAAATATTTCCAGCTCTAATTTAAACATCTCCAGCAAGTAGTAGTTTCTCAATAGCTGAGATCCCAGACCCTTTGTAGAGGCAAATTTTCAGTTCTGTCTTAAATAATG
>JAODXP020000022.1:382718-405102 GCA_027497455.2 Sardinella longiceps | reverse complement strand
CAATCAGAACTTCAAAAGGTGAGAAAGTATCTGGTCTGGAATCGGCACATATATGACACATTTAATTTCATGTTTGTTCTCATCTACAGGGTCCATTTTTTCTTACTTGAGTCTCTTTTTTTCTGTCTCCATCTTTAACTCAAACACACACAGACACACGCACACACATTGATAGCATGTGCCGTTATTCATTCTTATCATTGTGGATAATATATTCTGTAGCAACCTGACTGGGTGATGCACAAAAATGAAATTAGAGATTGTCCTCAGTGTTTCTCGGTCTCCTCAGGACCTACAGTACATACATAGACGTGCCGTCATTCTTTCTCATCTTTGTGAATGAATATTCTACACAACAATATGAAAAAGTATGTTCAGTGTGTTGCACCAAATTACCTAGCATACACACTCTTCCATAGACACACAATGGGCCACATTCACCAATCAATCTTACAAAGAAATTTGTTCTTAAATCCCGCATACGCAGTTTTTGAGAAGATTTGCATTCACCAATATAGGTTTTTAAATGGGACACAAGAAAATTCTTAAGAGGATATTGGTTAATAATGCCCATTGTTATTCATTTATTGTTATGTTCATGTTATTCATTTTTCTCATTGTAGATGATTATTTATTCATCAAATTCACAGAGATAAGTATGAATAAGATGATCAGTGTGCTTGACAGAATTACCTGTTTCCAGGTGGAGTTCCACAGATTTCAGACATGAGGATTGTGCTTCTGGGGAACAGAGTAGCTGGGAAGAGTTCATCAGGAAACACCATCCTGGGCAGAGAGGCATTTAGTACCTCAGGAAGAACAGCTGAGTGTGTGAAGAGAGAAGGAAAAACAGCAGGGAGACACATCACTCTAGTGGAGGCACCAGGATGGAGGAAGAGCTACACTGTAGAGAAATCTGAACACAAACGAGAGATTGTCCTCAGTGTGTCTCTGTGTCCTCCAGGACCCCATGCTCTACTCCTGGCCATTGATATGAGTAGGTCTTTCACAGAGACACACAAAAGAGCAGTTCAGGAAAACATGGAGCTTCTGGGTGAGAGAGTCTGGAGTCACACTATAGTGCTGTTCACCAGAGGGGACTGGCTGGGAGACACAAGCATTGAGCAGCACATTGAGAGTGGAGGAAAGGCTCTGCAGTGGGTTGTAGAGAAATGTGGGAACAGGTATCATGTTACAGAAAATAAGAAGAAAGTTGGTGGCCTAATGACAGAGCTGCTGGTGAAGATAGAAGAGATGGTAGCAGGAAACAGTGGCTGTCATTATGAAACCCCAAGGGAACAAGCTAAGAGCAAAGACAGCCCCCCTGAAAGTTAGTTCCCAATTGTATCTAATATGTTTAAAATAGAGTTTGATTAGTATGATTGATTTGATTCCAAAGTGTGGACTATTGACATTTTAGTAAACCTATTTCATTTGCAACATGTCACTTGTTAGTGTTATTCATATTATTCATATGTTTATAATAGCATACCAATTACCATCTGATACTTTGACACATTCCCCTAGTCACCATACATTTGCATTGTCTGCTATTTGTTACACACAGTGCAGTTGGATGACTCTGGTTGCAGTTTGCTTGGCTCAAAATCAGAAGGTGGAATCAAAATCAAACAGACTCCTTTGGAAAAGAAAATGACTGAAGGTGCGTTTTCATCTTTTTAAGTTAATCACTTTTTAAGTCATCAGGAAGTATACTTCCGGCGTTAGTGTTAGTAAAATTGACTGCTGGACTTCAAACTACTAACAGCAATAGATAGAACAGCAGACAACTTCTTGAAGAAGCTTTGAGCCTCTGGATTTGGGGGTGGCAGGTTATTGTCTTGGGCCAATAAAATCTTATAGGAAATTAAAACCATAACATATTTCGCACCAACCTAACTGATAGGTTTGAAAGCACTCTAAGATGGTAGTCTTAGGATACAGAATCTCCTACTAATTTCAGCTCCCCTCTTCAACTATGTTTTTGGTGATATGTGGGATTGATCATTTTGTATGATTTGTATTTGTATATTAATGACTGTCACTAAAATGTATTTTATATTTAATTAGTTTTCTTGACCAGAGTTCCTTGACCAGAGTAAAGATGATGTCTGTTGAGGAGAATCCACCAGATAGTCTTGAAGCCATTATACCTCTGTGAGTCTTCTTCATACATTTTCCTCTGTTTTTATCCAACAAGGAACCTTCAGGAGTGGGGACAGAGAGAAACATGATGAAAATGTTAATGGTTCATAATGGTTAATGAGTTGCAACACAAAGTGGTATATATCAGTTCCCATCAGCTCAATACAATATACAAGAATTTTATCGTACCATAAAAATATGAGGTGTTTGACACTGAAATGTATGTCCGTTTCCACAGCTTATCCTGTTGGGGGGGCGTATAATGTATGTTGTTAAGATTTTTTGAGTGAGTGTATTGTTCAGCAATGTCCATTGTTTGAAGGAGGGGATTGAGTGCAATATATGGAAAGCAGTTTGAAAAGAGCAAAGAATCAGCTGCATGTGTGTGTTAAATTCTGTGTGTACAGTACAGTACAGGTTTGTGGGTGATGGAGTGGAGTCCAATATATGTAAATGAAATGTAAATGTGGTACAACTACTTTTTTAACAGGCGATTGTCACATCCTCATATTGTGAGAATGATGGCTGTTTCCCGGAAGGAAAATCAGATCATCATTGCATACGAGTACATACATGGTGCCAATTTACACCAGATCTTACACACTCAATGTCCCATAAAGGTAATTATTTTATAGTTTTATTCTAAATATTATATACACTATAAACATTAATAAAAAATATTATAGATAGCAGTTTTATTATTATATTATCTTATTTTGCAGTTGTACGAAGAGGACAAGATGTATGTTGCTTTGGAGATTGCCATGGCTGTTGAACACGTCCATGGGAGAAATGTCATCCACCAGGATATAAAGCCAGCAAATATATTGGTCGGTACAGGGGCTAAGAATAATATATATATGCATTATTGATGAACAAAATGCCACATAACCTCCGCAAACCTCGCAGTATTTCACAATTTTGTGAATATAGGCAGACACAAAAAATTAATATCATGATTTACATAATAAGAATATGAGCCTTTCAATTTGCGTTGACAAAATTGACAAACTTTTATGGGAGAGTAGTTTTTGCTGTGAATTGCTGTGTTTTTGCTGTGAATATATATATTGAAACTGCAGAAACAGCACAAGTTATTTCTGAATGACACTGTAATTTACTGTTTTTTAATTAACTGTGTATTTGATATAGGCCTACAGTAACTACACTATAGCCATTTAAATGCTATTACCTGCCTTTTATCTTCCCATGGCAGATATCTGAGAGGACCAAGACAGCCTACCTGACAGACTGGGGGCTGGCAAACATGCGTGATTCTCTGGCCCAGTTTGGAGCAGTGGGTGCTGGGCAGCTCTGTGGTCCTCATGCAGCAGGAACAGAACTCTATACGGCCCCTGAGCTCCTCCTGCACAATCAACACTGCAGCACCATGTCTGACATGTGGTCACTTGGAATCACTTTTCTTGAGATGTTCTCCGGCTGTGTGCCTTGGACGCTACATAACCGTGTTGCATTAACAGGCTTGCTCTTAAAGCAAGAGCCTCCTCATGCACTGGCTGAACTGCAGAAACCTCATCATGATATTGTGAAACAATTGGTCACATACAATCCCATGTCACGTATGAATGCTAAAGATTTGGTGACGCATTTGAAGTCAAAAGTTGATTTGATCAAAAGATATGGGTATGAATGGTGAGCAAAGCCTGGGAAGACATAGTGGAAACAACTCTCTGTCTATGACATATTTACAGAAGAAAATCCTGGTGTGACTTGTGAGACAATCTGTGGGTGCTCAACTGTTCACACAATTGTCCAGGAGAGTGACATATTATCAACAAACAAGATTAGATTAGACCCTTTGCTCCAAAGTGCAGTATAGGCCTAGGTGGGTAGTGGGACCTCTTTAAACTGTAAACCTATTCGTTCTGTCTCTAATTTCTGTTTGCTTATTGGTCCAATGAAAATTCTGTCAATTGAAAAAAGGCCTAGGAGAGTTCCCTGGCTTGGTACTGTAGCTGAAAGCAATAGTGAGTGGAGGAACATAACTATATTGGCATAAACCTGGCTAGGCTAACTTGCTGACTAACTAACTAGCTAGCATAGCTATGAAAAGGGAGCGTGTCTATGTTCCCACAACTTTATGTTCCCACAGCCCTATACTCTCACATTTCTTTACTATAGTCCCACGTTTCTACCCCTGCCTGGTAGACCCCCTATGTAAGTTCAAGCAAGATTCGATCTTTGGTATTATTTGCCCTCAATTGTGCCTTCCAGGTAGTGGGGTTTAGGGTAAGGGTTAAGGTTCTTTTATGGTGTGCTGCCTAGATTCATATTCACAATGAAAACGATCTTCATCCTTTTCAGAACGTTTTGCATCCACATTCCACAACGATTTTATATTCATCCCCTTCAGTGATAATTTTTGAAATCGACCTCAGCAATCATTTTTGGAATCGTTTTCAGTTTCTAAATCCTCCATTCTTATGTGAACGGAAGGGCTAACTGGATAAATATTACCTGTGTTGGTGTGAACATGCCCTTATTGCTGTGGGAAAATAGGGGCTAATTTTTTAAAAAAAATCTTTGTAATGTGAGAGCATGGCCCTGTGGGAACATAGGGGCCCAATTTCCCAAATTTCCCAAGAAATGTGGGAACAAAGGGTTGTGGGAACATAGGGCCTAATTTAAAAAAAAATCTGTGAAAAATAAAAATTCCTAACAAATGTGGGAACATAGGGCTGTGGGAACATACGGTTGTGGGAACATAGAGCTGTGGGAACATAGAGTTTTGGGAACATAGAGCTGACCCCTGTGAAAATTGATATTACTGTTACTGTGTCTTGTTTTTGCAAATATCACCAATCAAACTACTGGAAGGGGCAAAGATTGAAATACTTGCTATCAAACATGCAAATTAATGCCAATTAATAGGCCAGTGCTCTAATGCAGCCATTGTACACACACACACACACACACACACACACACACACAGTCAGTTTGTTCATAATAGACACCTGCTCAGTGTCACACCAATGGCTACAGTTAGATTTTTGCCTCTTTTGACATGTTATGTGCTGAAAGCCATCTGCAAAGGTTTTGGATGGCTGGTTCTGTCTTGTACAAATGTCTATGGTTTAAATAATGTCTAGCTATAGCCAAATCAAAATGGTGTGTGGTTATAACTGAATATGGAATTATTTTATTTTTATTGTCTTCAAATTAGGCTAATAAACAGTTGATTTGTACATTGGCCCATGTCCTTTTTTACAAACTAATCATAATTATATATGACATGTAGGGCTCACTGCTTAATATCCAGGATAGTATTTACTTGTTACTCAAGTAGAGTAAAATAATAAAAAGTTCTTATGGACAAAATGCCATAAAATGGCACAAAAACTCTTTTGCAACACCTGGCACACCTCAAACCTATAAATGACTGTATACATTGAACATATATGAGGGCAAACTTGATGAGCGTGCCATTACAGCCTAGCCTATAATCTCTATTTCAACACTTCAGAAAGTCAACTCTTCTCAACACCTGCCAGCATCTGGCTGCGTCATGTACAGAATGCATACTGTATGTAATGCATGACAGGTTTTTCAGGTTTAGAAGAGAACAAAAAGTTTTGAGGAAAGATATTTTACTCCTGTATGCTAGAACTACAATAGTAATTTAATAAACAGTGCAATAAAATCTGTGTAATAATTAGCCTAAAGTGAACTCAGGACATCTTGAACTCAGGAGTGGCATGCTACAAATAATACATGCAATATGAGGTCTGTGCGTCCCAAGACATTGATTTCAAACTTGATGATCAGTGGCCTGATCAACAGATGCAAAGATTGCACATTTTTAGCAGGGTGTTAAAGTAACTGACAAGTAATTCTATCCAGTACACAGTTTAGGTATTCTTAAACATTTTACTCATAATACAGATGTTCACATTGTTATCAGCAGGGTTACTTTGAACCTCATAGTCCGACTGCTGAACAAAAACTATGGATTTGTGGCACTCCTCCCTTGGGTAGATATCCTGCAAACATCACAGTGCAGCTCATCTGTGCTTTACTGAATACATTTGAAAGATTTCTAATGGGAGGAAACCGTAGTAAACACTCCAGCCACAATATTTTGGCTGGTAAAAAGGACGACAAGAGAGGCGCCAAGGAGAAGAGGGAAGAAAAGAAAGGAGCAGAGGACAGGAAGAGGGAAGAAAAGGGCAGGAAGAAAGAAGAAGAGAGTGAACCTGAGGAAAGTAGAATGGAAGCAGACAGAAGAGCAGAAGAGAGGAAGAAGAAGGTGCAAAAGCAGAGAAAAGCTATCAGATCAGGTGGGAGACATTTTCATACTGTAGCTCTACCACTTGAATCTTTCACTCTGTGTCTTTATCTTATTTAAAATAAAATGAAGGCTTTATTGGCAATGAATTTATTATGAATATAGTTCAAGTAAAAAAATAAATAAATACAGTAAATGAACTGACCATGCACTGTGTCAAATCATGTGTGATGTGATTATTCTTTCTAGGTGGTGTTCCATACATTTCAGATTTGAGAATTGTATTATTAGGAAGAAGAGGTGATGGGAAGAGTTCATCAGGAAATACGATCTTGGGCAGATATAAGTTTGATCCCCGTTCTTTAACAACCAAGTGTGTGAAAGGAGAGGGAGAAAACGCAGGGAGACACATCACTGTAGTAGAAGCACCAGGATGGCGAGAGAAGTGCCTGTTGAAGAATACTACTGAACGACTTAAACAAGAGATTATCCACAGTGTGTCTCTCTGTCCTCCAGGACCCCATGCAGTACTCCTGGTCATTGATATGAGGTTCTTCACAGAGACAGACAGAAGAGCGATGCAGGAACATGTGGAGCTTCTGGGTGAGGGAGTCTGGAGTCACGCTATGGTGTTATTTCCCTTTGGAGAGTGGCTGGACGGAGAGGTCGAAAACATTACCATTGAACAGCAGATTGAACGTGAAGGAGAGGCTCTGCAGTGGGTAGTAGAGAAATGTGGGAACAGGTATCATGTTATAGATAACTGGGACTACATGGGGTTGCGATATCTTAACAAAGTGGGAGAACTGCTGGAGAAGATAGAAGAGATTGTGGCAGGAAACAGTGGGAATCACTTTGTAGACTAGGCAGAAATCTCAGGAAACCCTTCAGAAAAAGGGTCTAGCGGCAAATTTGAGGAAAAGTCGGTAAACATGCTATTTCCCATAATTTGAGGGTGCTGAATCCAAATATTTTGTTTACCAAGCTGAATTTTGAGTTTTAAGCCTGCTAATTAGCATAATAGCATAGCAGTCATACTAGGCGAATGGAGATTTTTTTTTCTCTGCTATATCTTTTGAAAGGGATGATAAATTGTCACCAAATCTTGTATGCTGATGCTCCAGCATGTGTACATGTATTGTCTATATTTTGGAAGCCACTGGTTTCAAGATGACTGACTTTCAAGATGGCCGACTCGTAAAATGTTAACAAAAAGTCCCATACTAATGCAAATTACAAGGATGGCACAAAACATCCAGCTTGGTAAACATAATATTTCTAATCAGCACCCCCAAAATATGTGAAAATAGACTATTTACCGACTTTTCTTCAAATATGCCACAAGCATTCTTTTTTCCTTACAATTGTACTAGTAGCCTACACAACTGTGCAAAAATCGCCGAAATACATTCAGAAAAAGGGATCTAACAGCTAATTAAATTGATATTACCTATAAGTTGAGGGTGGTGATTCTAAATATTATGTTTGCCAAGACAGATTTTGAGGTTTAAGTGTGTTAATTAGCATAATAGCATAGCAGTCATATAGGCGAATGAAGTTCTCTTTAATTAAACATATTTCATAAAAAGTCCACTAAACAAATATCAACATAATGTATCAATATGACAAATATTATAATAAAATATGTAAATCACCATATGATGCTTGATTAGCATTAGCGCCCACTGTACTGCAACTAGGCCTACTATATTGTAACTTTTTAAAACTTGTGTTTTTCATTTCATTCATTTGATGAACAGAACAAACAAATTCCTGACACAGATCTAAAGTAGAGTTGGATTCTAGATGAAAGACCATTCTTGTTTTTATTTTAACAAGTCTTTGGTCCCTGTTTGCTATCATCAGCTTTTACCCTTTATTGAGAATAGTTTACTGCTTCACTGAAATATTGGGATATATAACATGACGTGGAGATGCTCTCTAGTCATTCTCTCCATGGTGTCATGTTATAATCATGATTTGTATTTATTTTGGCCTGTTCTTAGTTTGATTTCAGGTTTGAGAGCAGTTAAAATGGTTCGTTTTATGAATGCCATTTGCTTTATTACCTTTATCCCATCTGTTATTAATAAACGTTGTTATTAATAAACTACCTTGTTTTATTGCCTTAATTCCATCCAACATGTTTAATAAATATTTGGTTATGACTCCTGCACTATTTTAGCACTTAAATATGACATTTAACCTTAATGCTATGATATTTAACTGATTGGTTTAGAAATAATAATAAAAAAAGAAAAAAAAAACGTTTTGCTCATTTTAATATGCAAATTAGAAGGTTTAAAACTCAGAATTCAGCTTGGTAAACACAATATTCAGAATCAGCACCCTCAAATTATGTAAAAAACATGATTTACCGACTTTTCCTCAAATTTGCCGCTAGAACTCCTCTTTTGTGAAAATTTGAACAAACACAAAGAAAGGAAAGGGGAAGTTGAGAGAGCAGACATAGGGACAGAGTGAGACTCTTCTTTTTTATTTCCACACTCAGTTCTGATCCTTCAGAGAGAAAAATCTGTCAAGCCACATTGTGATTGAACATTGGCTGGATTGGAAATTTACATTTATGCATTTTAGTAGACGCTTTTATCCAAAGCGACTTACAAAAGAGGGATAGCGATCAATCAAGCAAGTTCAAGAGTTGAGAAGTGCTTGATCAGTGCATTCCAGGTAATTTAAGGAACTAGGACAAGAGATACTCTTGGGTCTTCAAGAGTTCCTTGAAAGTAGATAGAGTGCCTGTTGTTCTAATATATTACATATCATAATGTATTATGATGTACCTATGTAGGCCTATATATAATGTATTATGAAATCACAGATAAAACAGATAAAGATGCAATCTTTGAAGGTCTAACCAGTTTGTTATTTGTAAATGAATTAGTTCTGCCTATATACGGAATAGATATTCATAGGATCTGGTTTTAACTTCTGATAGGCTATAGGCCTACAGTACCCTACATCAGCAGCAGCCAGAAGTGCACATTTGAGATCATGTTTGTGTGTGGAGACTTGTCATCCTAAGAGAGAGAAGTTTACACCCCCTAGAGCACACACACACACACACACACACACACACTAAGTGGTGTCTATTTCTGATAGCATAACTACCTCATGCGGTCTTGCACAAGGTAGTTGCTTAGGTCCACTTTTATTTTCAATATTTGTAAACGATTTCCCATGTGTTGTCAAAAGGGCAAATAATAATAATAATAAAATGTAATAATAAAATGTAATAATGTATGCAGATGATGCCACTTTGTTCTCCTCAGCATCAACAACATCTGAACTGAATGCTAGTTTACAACATGAGTTAAACACAGTAGTTGACTGGGTGAAGGAGAACAAATTAGTAATCAACAGTTCCAAAACTAAATGTATGATATTTTGTAATAGAAACATGCTTCAGAATATCAACCCGCTCAATTTACACATTGCAGGCACTATGGTTGAGCAGGTCAGTAAATTCAAACTGCTGGGTATCAGATTAGATAATGTATTGTCCTGGTCAGATCAGATCGACCACATTGTCAGCATGATGGGCAGGGGCATTGCTATGTCCAGGAAATGTGCTGCATTTTGTCCAACTGTAGTATTGAAAAATGTTGTCCAAAGTCTTGTTTTGTCTCACTTACAGTATTGCCCAGTAGTATGGTCTAGTGCCGCACAGACACATTTAAGAAAACTCCAAATAGCACAAAACAGAGCAGCCAGGGTTCTTTTGCACTGTCCCTTTCGCACTAATGTCTGTGAGATGCATAGGAAACTGTCTTGGTTAACTGTGGAGGCAAAAGCTAGATACAATCTTTTGTTGTTTATGCACAAGCTTATGGTAGACAAAACCCCCAACTACTTTACAAGCAAACTTTTACTCAGTGGACATGATCATACATATGTAACACGACAAGTTAGCAATAGCTTGGTCGTAGTTCCAAGCCCACAACGTAATTTCATGAAGAAAACCATAATATACAGAGGGGCAATAGAGTGGAACCTTCTCCCATTGGATGTTAGGGAAATTCAAAGTAAATCTTCTTTTAAGAAAATACTAAAGCTAAGATTATTAGTGTGTTGGTAAAATATATTGTTATTATTGATTTGATCTTAAAACAACTGCAATATTATGTGAGCTTTTATTGTATTGCTGGAATATATATGTGTATGATGCTCCTTGACTTGCCTAAAGCAAACATATGTGTTGTTGGTAGCCTATTCATGAATGTTCTGTCAATGTGTTTTAAAATGTATTTTTATACTTGACTTATGGACCCCAGGAAGACTAGCTTCCACTTTTGTGGAAGCTAATGGGGATCCTAATAAACAATAAACAATAAACAATATTTCAATTCTTCTTAGCCTAATTATGATGAAACTGCAAAATAACTCAACGTTTCCACGAAAAGCTGGCCCTCATAGTGGCTCTGGGTATTTAGGACCTCAAAAATGCACACATAAACCCAGAAAGGTTGGCTGGAACTTTGCTTTTACCTACAAAATCCACAGCCTACAAATCCAGGTTTTTACTGAATATCGCCGCCACTGTGCAAAAAATAAATTGCATCCGGATTATTGCACTTCCTGTTAGGATTTTGTAACGAAGCACAAGATGCCAGTGCAAACATTTCAACGTGTTTGCAAAAAAAACTGTTTGTAATCTGCATGCCCATATTCTAGTCTAAATTAAATTAGTATTTAGACTATTTCAAACGCGTTAACTCCCACAATGCACTGCCTGCATGGCTTTCACTTTCACTCTCATCCCGAGGACCTGGGCTGCCGCTTCAGTCAAAGAAAGGGTGAGCTGGTGTATGGAAGAATAATCATTTAATGTAATTGTTTTTAAATCACCGTGTCTTAATGTAGCCTATAACGTTGTATAGCCTATCTATGGTTAGCGTAAATAGCGCAACGATTTCTGTTTGGTTGGTTTTAACATTTTGACCCAGTGATATTCCAATAAGGTGGGAATTTTCAATTTTATGCACTTGAACTTACTCACTTGCAGTCCTTTAGTTGAATAAAAGTTTGAGACCATTAACTCCACACAGACTGGATAAAGGTAAACTAGAGTAGAGAAATGATTTACAGGAGGAAAATCGTTTATATAAAATGGCCATTGAAATAAGATGTTCAGTAAGAACTTTCCTGGGGGTGTTGACAAGCTTATCAACTTAAAAAAAGAGTCAAAAACTTTGTTGTACTGTATTAAGCATAACCATTTAATTATTGAAGTCCGCTTGCAATGTGTATCGCTTTTGTTCAAATTTGAAGCAGTTTTCTGCCTACCTGACATAAAACCTCCATTCCAGTTGCTTTTAACTATCAGCCATGACTCATCAGAGGGTGAGTACAGATTATGTTTATTATTGAAGTTGAATAATAACTTTATATTTTATAATTGTAATATAGGCTAATTAGTTTTATTATATTTCAGTCAAACTGAACTTATTGTGGATAAATATACAGTAACTTATAATCTCTTTTATGAGAGAGATCAAGCCAAGTAACAAATGATTTTAATTTAAAGAGGGGCAGAAAACCACTTCTGACTTGCAAGGCCTATTAGGCCTATTGATCAAAAGTGTTTGGTGATTGAGAATGCTGTTTTATTCAGGCATTCAGGCTTATGGACCCTGACTTGTAAACTGTGCTATAATGTCACGGTGGTTATTTGTCAGGAGCTTTATTGATATTCTTAAAATCAGCGTTGTAGTCTAGTCTGATCTCAAGTCCATTTTTTTGCTGTCTCAGTTTCGTTTCGGACTTGACTCTTGAATTCAGAGATTCTTTCTTGAGTCAGTCTTGGCCCACAGGGGAGTAAAAGGACAGATGTTTTGTTAATGCTCATGTTCATTTTAACAAATATATCCAATATTGGCAAGATTGGCATTGCACTGTTCAACAGTACTTGTGTAAAACATGAGCCCGTGGATGAAAGGGGTGTCACTGTGATCTGGCTGGTGTGTTGTACATTGTTTAATGTATTCATAAAGAAGGTTTAAACTTCTTAAAGGTTAGGCTACTGAACATTTGAGCCATATTGTGAAAATGATTCAATAAGTTTTGAATTTGCTCAGCAGGTCCTAATTATGATTCAAAGTCAGCGCTGTTGAAGCAGATTTGAATAGCTATCCAACAAAGCACATTCTGATATGCTTCCATGGGTGCCGTCTCTTGACAAGGCCAGACCAACATCTTTCTAGATGGGATCAGTAGAAACATTTATATTATATTTGTACATCACATTTATACTTTTTATTCTGTCTAGCTAATTCTGTAGGGGTAACAACTAGGGGTGGCAAAATGATTATTACTTGTTTTTATGATTTGGGTCTCGCTTCCTCTGTCCTACTGTCTTGACTCGGTCTCAAAATTGTCTTCACCCTTCCTTCTGTTAGAACAAAATCGTTGTTCTTTGTGTGGTGATTACAGGGAGGAAAGGAATGACACCGAAAGCTGTATTAATTAATTAAGTTTATTTGTAACAACACAAAGTACAGCAATCCCAAGTGGGTTGCTGGAGAGGGTACATTTCTGCACATTCTTTCAGCTTAGAGATTCGGCAGAGCTTTTAGGGGTCATTGCATACATTGTTGCAAACCTGGTTGATTCCCAGAATGTCAGTGTTTCATTTTGTTAGAACGCAGTGTCCAGAACAAATACTTATTTTTACATCTCCCACCAACTGTTGATGAATTAATTAACTATTACAACTATAATCAAAGATATGACTATGAAGTTAATGTTATCATGGGACTCTCATAATTAGCCAAAGAGATTAATAGAACTATGTTAGTTAGACTAAACTTCAGATCTTCAAGACCTCAACTGTCTGACCCTAAGGCAATAAACGGCACTGACCAGCTCAACGAGCATACTATCAGATACATGGACTGGGTCAGTCCTCACATGCAGCACAGCCAGCAAAAAGATAGACAAACAACATGTTGCCGCTGGGAGCCCCGATCATCAGAGATTATACCCGAGCTGAATATTTAAGCGCTGCATTCATCACTTTCACTAATGTATGTTACTTTATTGTCTTTGCTACTTTATTGTCATGTTGCCCTCCCTATCTCTGTGTTGTTGTCTCCAAATGGCGTCCAGGGAAAAGACCCTCTCCCTGAATGATGACGACTCCCGCTCCTCCTCCTTGGGCACTGGCCTGGCTTCCTCATCCACCACCACCACCACCACCACCACAGCAGCAGTGACGGCTACAACTGCAGCTTCGGATATCACCGCACTCAGCACCACCACCACCACTTATTGGATCAGATTGATGATGAGCGCTCCTCACTAGCTGCCAATGGCTCATAAAAAAGGTAAATAAAGACAAAAAGACATCACCCATTTAATCAAGGATGATCCAATGTGAACTATGTTTGGGGGGGGGAAAGTAATTTCCTGATCACATCTGAATTTCTTTCATTCATCGCTTACCATTTAATCCAATTCAATTTAATAATACTTTGTACATCGTCAATTACGAGGACTCAACCCAGTGATCAGGGGTCATGCAGTACCGCAGTCAGTAATTACTAAGTGATAGACTATGATTGTCATGGTTTTGGTTAAGCATCATAGCAGTGTATGTTACAGAGGAGAGTGAGGAGTGCAGGAGGTGCTGATAGCAGAAAGTCAATCAGTGGCATGATGATGAGAAGGGAAAAAGAAGGGAATGGAAAAGAGTTTGGCCAGTCTAGGTGATTAATTCTATGTGTAAATGTGTATATTCTATGGATACACTTATTCGTTTTTGTCACACACACACACACACACACACACACACAGAAATGTGGGAACAGGTATCATGTTGTAGACAATAAGAAGAGTGATGGTGGCCAGGTGACAGAGCTGCTGAAGATGATAGAAGAGATGGTGGCAGGAAATACAAGCCATTTTGTTGAGTTGAGTACAAATACTTTAAAAGAACTGAAAGAAAAGAAGTTGAAACAAGAGAGTAAAGCCGAAGGGAGGAAGATGAAGGTGGCAGAAACAGAGAGAGACGATCAGGACTTCAAGAGGTGAGAAAGAATCTGGTCTGGAATCTGTACATATAACACGTTTCATGTTTGTCCTTATCTATAGGATTAATTTTTTTTCTCACAGTGTCTCTCTTTTTGCCTCCCTCCTTAATTCAAACACACACACACACACACACACACACACACACACACACACACACACACACACACACACACCCATGTGCCGTTATTCATTCTTATCATTGTGGATGAATATTCTTACATGACAGGTCAGGAAAAATGAGAACTGGCAAACCATGTTTTCGCCCCAAACACACACACACACACACACACACACACACACACACACATATAGTGTTATTATATCATTCTATCACAGTGGTTGAATTTTCCATATGGAGATGCTAGATCATTGCAAAGTATGCTCAGTGTGTTGCACCAAATTAACTGGCACACACACATCCACATGCACTGTGATTGATTTGTTTTCTCATTGTAGATGATTATACAAAATCACAGAGATATGCATGAATAACATGAATGATGTTCAGTGTGTTTCACAGCATCACCTGGTTTCTGTTTCCAGGTGGAGTTCCACAGATCTCAGACATGAGGATTGTGCTGCTGGGAAACAGAAAAGCTGGGAAGAGTTCATCAGGAAACACCATCCTGGGCAGAGAGAAGTTTAGTACCTCAGGAAGAACAGCTGAGTGTGTGAAGAGAGAAGGAGAAACAGCAGGGAGACACATCACTGTAGTGGAGGCACCAGGATGGTGGAAGAACTACACTGTAGAGCAAACTCCTGAACGTGATAAACGAGAGATTGTCCTCAGTGTGTCTCTGTGTCCTCCAGGACCCCATGCTCTACTCCTGGTCATTGATGTGAGTGACTCATTCACAGAGACACACAGAAGAGCAGTGCAGGAACACATGGAGCTTCTGGGTGAGAGAGTCTGGAGTCACACTATAGTGCTGTTCACCAGAGGGGACTGTCTGGGAGACACAAGCATTGAGCAGCACATTGAGAGTGGAGGAGAGGCTCTGCAGTGGGTTGTAGAGAAATGTGGGAACAGGTATCATGTTGTAGACAATAAGAAGAGTGATGGTGGTCAGGTGACAGAGCTGCTGGAGAAGATAGAAGAGATGGTGGCAGGAAACAAAGGCCATTTTGTTGATTTGAATACAAAGACTTTAAAAGAACTGAAAGAGAAGAAGTTGAAAGAAGAGAGGAAAGCAGAAGAGAGGAAGATGAAGGTGCAGAAACAGAGAGAGACAATCAGAACTTCAAAAGGTGAGAAAGTATCTGGTTTGGAATCTGTATAGGCATATAACATGTTTCATGTTTGTCTTTATCTATAGGATTCATTTTTTTCTCTCTTTTTGCCTTCCTCCTTAATTCACATCACACACACACACACACACACACACACACACACTTACCCATAGACATGTGCCGTTATTAATTTTTATCATTGTGGATGAATGTTCTTACATGAAAGGTCAGGGAGATGCACAAATGTGAAATGAGAAATGGTCCTCCGTGTTTGTCTGTCTCCTCAAGGACCCCATGGTCTCTCTCTCTCTCTCTCTCTCTCTCTCTCTCTCTCTCTCACACACACACACACACACACACACACACACACACACACACACACACACACACACACACACACACACACACACACACACACACTCACTCACTCCATAGACAATTGCTAATTATTCATTCTCATCGGTTGAATTTCCCAGTTGAGATGCTAGAATATTAATAACAAACATAAAAACGTATGCAAAGTATGCACACATATATGTGTATGTGTGTGTGTGTGTGTATTCTATCTGAAAATGACAGTGACAACAAATTTGAAATGAGAAATTGTCCTCAGTGATTCTTTATCTCCCCCAGGACCCCATACTCTACTCCATCTCTCTCTCTCTCTCTCTCTCTCTCTCTCTCTCTCTCTCTCTCTCTCACTCTCACACACACACACACACACATCCATACTTGCTGTTATTCATGCTCAACATTGTGGATGAATATTCTATAGGGAGACACAAGAATATGAAAAAGTGTGTTGCACAGAATAACCTGACACACACCACCACACACTGTTATTCATTTTTGTCAATGTAGATAATTATGCTTGTACGTCAGAATCACAGAAATATGCATGAATAACATGAATGATGTTCAGTGTGTTTCACAGCATCACCTGGTTTCTGTTTCCAGGTGGAGTTCCACAGATCTCAGACATGAGGATTGTGCTGCTGGGAAACAGAGGGGCTGGGAAGAGTTCATCAGGAAACACCATCCTGGGCAGAGAGGAGTTTAGTACCTCAGGAAGAACAGCTGAGTGTGTGAAGAGAGAAGGAGAAACAGCAGGGAGACACATCACTGTAGTGGAGGCACCAGGATGGTGGAAGAACTACACTGTAGAGCAAACTCCTGAACGTGATAAACGAGAGATTGTCCTCAGTGTGTCTCTGTGTCCTCCAGGACCCCATGCTCTACTCCTGGTCATTAATGTGAGTTACTCATTCACAGAGACAGACAGAAGAGCAGTGCAGGAACACATGGAGCTTCTGGGTGAGAGAGTCTGGAGTCACACTATAGTGCTGTTCACCAGAGGGGACTGGCTGGGAGACACAAGCATTGAGCAGCACATTGAGAGTGGAGGAGAGGCTCTGCAGTGGGTTGTAGAGAAATGTGGGAACAGGTATCATGTTGTGAACAATAAGAAGAAAGATGGTGGCCAGGTGACAGAGCTGCTGGAGAAGATAGAAGAGATGGTGGCAGGAAACAGTGGCTGTCATTATGAAACCCCCAGGGAACAAGCTAGAAGCAAAGACCACCCCCCTGAAAGTTAGTTCCCAATAGTATGATGTTTGTTTCAATATTATTTTTAAAATAGAATATTTGATTAGTATGATTAATTTGATTCCAAAGTGTGGACTATTGACATTTTAGTAAACCTATTTCATTTGCAACATGTAACTTGACATGTATCCTGATCACTTAATTACCTATTGTTATTCATATTATTCATATGTTTAGAATAGCATACCAATTACCATCTGATACTTTGACACATTCCCTCTAGTCACTATATTTGTATTGTCTGCTATTTGTCACACACAGTGCAGTTGGATGACTCTGGATGCAGTTCACTTGGCTCAAAATCAGAAGGTGGAATCAGAACTTTGGAAAAGAAAATGACTCGAGGTGTGTTTTCATCTTTTTAAGTTAATCACTTTTTAAGTCATTCAGGAAGTATACTTCTGGCATTAGCGTTAGCAAAATTGCTGAAGTTCAAACTACTAACAGCAATATATAGAACTGCAGAATACTTTTTGAAGAAGCTTTGAGCCTCTTAAATTTACTTTATAGCCTGCATTCTGCCGTACTTTTTCAAACCCCCTTTGTTTTTATAAAGAATCTCCTACTCCCTTCAGCTCCTCAAATGTGTTTTTGGTAATATGTGGGATTGATAATATTGTATGATTTGTATCTCTGTGTTAATGACTGTCAATAAAATGTATTTTATTTATTTAGTTTTCTTGACCAGAGTTCCTTTAGTGGATAAGGAAGCTATAAAGATTGACCATAAGCATTTAATTGGTGGAGGCGCCTTTGGAAAAGTGTATCGGGGATCCTTTCAGGGAAGTCCTGCTGCCATAAAGATGATGTCTGTTGAGGAGAATCCACCAGATAGTCTTGAAGCCATTATACCTTTGTGAGTCTTCATACATTTTCTTCTGTTTTTATCCAACAAGGAATACTGCATCACATGTAGAGTGTGGTTGGCTAAAGTCTGCATGCAGGTGATCACTGCCTTGCAACCAATTAAGCATTCAAAAATCATTGGCTACACTTCTGCTTACTCATTTTCATGAATGGGATTGAAGAAAAGATGGAGTAGAGTTGATTGGATTGATTGTAGAGTAAGACAAAGTTGAACAAACGGTCAGAGAGTATAGGATTTTATACTCACAGAATGCCTCTTGGCCAATTAATAATCTAATTAATCTGATCATCCAGTTTACTCATTTGATATCCAATCTGCCTTCCCTACATTACGGTACTGCACATGGAAGTGGTTTGATTTCATAATTTCCAGAGAATTGTCATACCTTCATGAGAACACATGAGAACAATGGACACATAAACAAAAAGTTTAGTTTCAGCCAGAAGAGCAACTGAAAGTAAAACTTGCCATGCACAAAGACCTTCAGGAGTGAGGATGGAGAGAAACATGATGAAAATGTTAATGATCCATAATAGTTAATGAGTCATACTATGCAACACAAAGTGTGTTAAATTCTGTGGTGCATACAGTACATATGTCAGGTTTTCGGGTAATGGATTGGAGTACAATATGTAAATGTGGTATAACTGCTTTTGAAACAGGCGATTGTCACATCCTCATATTGTGAGAATGATGGCTGTTTCCCGGAAGGAAAATCAGATCATCATTGCATACGAGTACATACATGGTGCCAATTTACACCAGATCTTACACACTCAATGTCCCATAAAGGTAATTATTACATTGTTTCATTCTAAATATTAATACAAATATTATAGATAGCAGTTTTATAATTATATTATCTTATTTTGCAGTTGGACGAACAGGACAAGATGTATGTTGCTTTGGAGATTGCCATGGCTGTTGAACACATTCATGGGAGAAATGTCATCCACCAGGATATAAAGCCAGCAAATGTCTTGGTTGGTAGAGGGGCTAAGAAATTGCAGAAAAAAGTTATTTCTGAATGGCTGTATAATTTACTGTTGTGTATTTGATATTACAGTAACTATACTATAGCTATTTAAATGCTATTACCTGGCTTTTATCTTCCCATGGCAGATATCTGAGAGGACCAAGACAGCCTACCTGACAGACTGGGGGCTGGCAAACATGCGTGATTCTCTGGCCCAGTTTGGAGCAGTGGGTGCTGGGCAGCTCTGTGGTCCTCATGCAGCAGGAACCGCACTCTACACGGCCCCTGAACTCCTCCTGCACAATCAACACTGCAGCACCATGTCTGACATGTGGTCACTTGGAATCACTTTTCTTGAGATGTTCTCCGGCTGTGTGCCTTGGAGGGTAAATAACCCTACTGGATTAATGGGACTGCTCTTTAAACAAGAGCCTCCCAATGCACTGACTAAACTGCAGAAACATCATGATATTGTGAAACCACTGGTCACATACAATCCCATGTCACGTATGAATGCTGAGGATTTGGTAACATATTTGAAGTCAAAAGTTGATTTAGTCAAAAAATATGGGTATGAATGGTGAGCAAAGCCTGGGAAGACATAGTGGAAACAACTCTCTGTCTATGACATATTTACAGAAGAAAATCCTGTTGTGACTTGTGAGACAATCTATGGGTGCTCAACTGTTCACACAATTGTCCAGGAGAGTGACATATTATCAACAAACACACAAGATTAGATTAGACCCTCTGCTCCAAAGTGCGGTTCTGTGGGTAGTGGGACCTCTTTAAACTTTAAACCTATTCGTTCTGTCTCTAATGTTCTGTTATGCTGATTAAAAAGGCCTAGGAGAGTTCTCTGACATGGTACTGTAGCTAAAAGCAATAGTGAGTGGAGGAACATAACTGTATAGGTTGGCATAAACCTGGCTAGGCTAACTTGCTGACTAACTATATGGAAATTGATATTACTGTCATGTGTCCTGTTTTTGCAAATATCACAAATCAAACTATATGCTGGAAGGGGCAAAGATTGAAATACTTGCTATCAAACATGCATAGTATTCATTTCTACTGTAGTATTTCAAAGAATACTGCATACATTGAACATCAAATAATGCAATGATTGGAATTGATTGGAATCTCCATTATTCAAAATTCCAGAGGAGAATCTTTATGAGTGTACCTGTATAATTAATATAATGAAAGTCAACCCTCCTCAACATCTGTCAGTATCTGGTTGCATCGCAGAATCCATGTATGTGTCATGCATGACAGTGGTTATTTAAAATAGGTGAGGTAGTATCACCCATTTACTTTCATGATGGCATTGTACCCAACTGATTATAATTTAACCATGAAATGTAAACTATAATTCAGTCAAAAGTGTGGGAAGGAAACAAAAATATATTTTCCAAGAACTACAACGGTAATTTTATGATCAGTGCTATAAATCTGTGTAATAATTAACCTAGTGAACCCTGAACTCAGGAGTGACATGCTACAACACATGATATACTTGAAGTCTGTGAAGTCCTGTGAAGGCATGGTACATTCATTTCAAAATTGATGATCAGTGGCCTGATCAACAGATGCATTGATTACACTTTTTTATTTTTTAGCAGTGTGTTCATTAAAGTAACTCTAGCCAGTAAAAACAAATAATTCTAGCCAGTACACAGTTTAGACATTCTTAAACATTTTAGTCATAATACAGATGTTTACATTGTTATCAGGGAACGTTGAACCTCATAATCCGACTGCTGAACAAAAACTAGGAATTTATGACACTCCTCCCTTGGGTAGATATCCTGCAAACATCACAGTGCAGCTCATCTGTGCTTTACTGAATACATTTGAAAGATTTCTAATGGGAGGAAACCGTAGTAAACACTCCAGCCACAATATTTTGGCTGGTAAAAAGGACGAAGAGAGAGGTGCCAAGGAGAAGAAGAAGGAAGAAAGAAGGACAGGAAGAAGGAAGAAGAAAGAAGAGAGTGAAGCAGAGGAAAGGAGAATGGAAGCAGACAGAAGAGCAGAAGAGAGGAAGATGAAGGTGCAAAAGCAGAGAGAGGCTATCAGATCAGGTGGGAGACATTTTTATAGCTCTACCACTCCAATCTTTCACTCTGTGTCTTTCTCTTGTTTAAAATAAAATGAAGCCTAGATTGGCAATGGATTTATTATACAGTAGTTCAAGTAATTAAAAAAAAAAAAAACCTGGAACTGACCATGCACAGTATCATGTCAAATGATATGTGATGTGATTGCTTTCTAGGTGGTGTTCCATACATTTCCGATTTGAGAATTTTATTGTTAGGAAAAAGAGGTGATGGGAAGAGTGCATCAGGAAATACGATCTTGGGAAAAGCAAAGATTGATACCTCAACATTAACAACCAAGAGTGTGACAGCAGAGGAAGAAGCCCCAGGATGGCGAGAGAAGTGCCTGTTGAAGAATACTACAGAACGACTTAAACAAGAGATTATCCACAGTGTGTCTCTCTGTCCTCCAGGACCCCATGCAGTACTCCTGGTCATTGATATGAGGTCATCATTCACAGAGACAGACAGAAGAGCGATGCAGGAACATGTGGAGCTTCTGGGTGAGGGAGTCTGGAGTCACGCTATGGTGTTGTTTACCTATGGAGAGTGGCTGGACGTCCGAGAGATTACCATTGAACAGCTGATTGAACGTGGAGGAGAGGCTCTGCAGTGGGTAGTAGAGAAATGTGGGGACAGGTATCATGTTATAGAAAACTGGGACTTAATGCAATATGATAACAAAGTGGGAGAACTGCTGGAGAAGATAGAAGAGATTGTGGCAGGAAACAGTGGGAATCACTTTGACAGAGAGATGTTGAACAAAGAGCGGGAAGGGGAGGATGAGAGAAGACCAGGTGTTGAGGCAGAGACTCTGTAATTTCTTTTACACACCTGGATCAGTTCTGACAGGGTTTCCTACACATACATAGACCAATGGGTAGTGCAGCACCACAGAATCATCTCTAAGCACCACATCAAGATTGTGATAATTTCAAATGCTTCATCTAACACTAGATGACTCTGAAGATGGATACTTGCATACAGGTGCAATATGGCAGCTCAAAGTGTGTGTTTGAACGCTGCCTGCTGTGCATTCTTTGTATAAACCCTGATGACTGACTTCATTGACCACCACAACACTTGATTCCCTCACTTTTATGAAAATCAAATGACAAATAAAACACATATTGCAAAACAATATTAATGTTACAATTTAT